>JAKSZP010014638.1:0-148629 GCA_022478985.1 Massospora cicadina | reverse complement strand
GTGCCACTGAAAATAAGACGTCATGGGTAAGTTGTGGTGAACATTGAGCCCTATAAATAACCCTTAAGTTGACACTAGTAAAATATATTTCCTCTACTGGACAAGCTTATAATTTATCTTATAAACTTTTTGCATTAGCACTTCATTTTGTATTAGTCAATTTTCACTTAGGATCAGTAGGATCAGGGCAGCGTGCCATCGTCCAAGTGAAATGACAGGGTATACAACTGGAGTATCACTAAGAAGCTATATTATAAATTTTAAATTTACCATCCTGTCTATTGTCCTCACACAATAGACGCTCAAAACCACATCCCACCCTTGAAGAAGAACCAGCCCTCTGAAGCAGACACCCAAATTCAACACCCTTTCTTTTACAATGTAATTGTGAAGGCCTCTTGCCCTCCAGGCAGGAGGCGCATTTCCAGAAGGCATTGGTTCAGAGAGGCAAGCAGAAAGGAAAAAAATCTTTGAAATACTTCTTATAGAACTCATAAGGGATGCTGTCTGGGCCTGGGCATTTTCTATACAGTGCACCATGAACAGCGGACCAGAGTTCATCATTAGTAATCAAATTCATCAACTCTGGGAATTGTGAAATGGTGCAGATGTGTTCACTTTTGAGAAAATTTTCCATTTTGGCTGGCGGAATTGGATCAGATCTACAATTTGGAGTAATAATTTTGTATTTCAATTGCCACTTTGGCCGGCAGATCTGTGACGGAGTGGTCTGGCCTTCGCACCTGTGTGCAGGTTAAACTCTGGCGTGGTGTGAAATTTTTTTGAAAAAAAGTAAGTGGAGCACGTGTAGCCTGCTGTAATATGCTTTGCTTTATAATGAACACAAACCTAATGCTTGTGTTGTCTCACCAGTGCGTTGAGGTGGGTGGACACTTTTGCCCACTTGTGACCCAAAGCTGGGCCATAGCCTGCAGCAGGGACATTAGACTCCAGGTGGTCCAACTCTGCTAGTGTGTTCAAAATGACTGCCAAGGCAGCCCATGAGCAGCGGGAGGAGAGGTGGCGAGCCTGGAAAATTGTGTTCACCTTGAAGGTTGATCAGGTGGAAATTGGGTCTGCATATAAAGGTGCAACAAACTCTGGAACTGAGGTCATGGATTCCACCCATGAGGAAAATCTTGGCGACACTATTTTGGCAGGGCAGAGTTTACACCATTTCAGCGCATGGGCTGCTGGATTGTACAAACATAAGGAAACTGATACTATCCTGTGGTTGTAAAAATCAATTTTTGTCATGGTGAAGTGGGGAATTTGGTTTTAAAATTTCAACGGCATGAGAATAAGGTCAATACAGGTCATGGACCTTAGCTGGCCATTGTGTACGTGGGAGCGTGACATGTTAGTGAGTTGCGGAGCATGGCGCGGCAAAGTATCAAATAACCCTAGGGTGGCTTTGAGAATGCAAAGTTCAACGTGCCCTGGGGGTGTAGGCGATGAGGGCCAGCGGTCTGTGGATGGGTTCATCCAGCAGTTCATGTCACCAATAACAAATGGTTAGGGGGGTAGCGGAAGGGAATTGTCTGCTGAGAAAAATTACTGACATTCTTACGCTCAGGTTGGGGCATAAATGTTAATGACAGCATGCACTTCATCATCCCACAAAAAGGTGACAACAAGGATGCAGCCGTTTAGGTATGTCTTTGATGAAATCAACCTAAAACTATGGTTCACTCAAACTAGACCCCACAGTGCATAGACAAAAGGAGAGGGAAGGGAGGAGCATGGGTTTCCATGATTCCTCAGTACCGCGTGGACAGTGGGTTTCCTGAATGGCCAGGATGTCCACTGGTAAATTATTTTATAAAAACTCAGTTTCCTAGCCTGGGACAGCGAGGCCTTGAGTCCAGCGATGTTCAACGTCTCTAAAGTAAAGGCTCCCCCATTGTACCTTAGGTGCGAGGGGAAGGGCACCTGTGCCCTTCAGCTTTCTCTTTTCAGCATGTCGCTGTATGGCAGTGCAAATATTCTGTGCTATGGAGTATGTGTCAGAGTGGGAAGCTTTAGCAGTGGGGTTTAAGTTGCTTTTGCCTTCTGCTTTTTCCCCACTGTGGGATGAGTTTTTTTTGCAGTGTGTGCATTTGCAGTGCACCAACGCTTGGAGGTAGAATTTTGGCAGGATTACATGTGAGCGACTTGGTCCCAATTGATGCTTGGGCGCATTGGTCAGGTGAAAATAACTCGCCCATTGGGTTTTCAGCTTGGGTGTCCCAATAGGCTTGGGCATCCCAATTTGATTGGTTGAGGGATTCATGAGCTGCTTCTGCCACGAAAGTCTTAATGTCCTCCTGAAGCAGGGATGGCAGGATTGCAGATGCAGTCTTGGCCACCTCCTTGGCAGCCACCTTGCAAACCTGTTTGGCCTTCTTACACTATTGTGGGGACACTGGTTTTACTAGAATGTAGCAGCCTTGCGCTCCCCACGGGAAGGCTGTATTGGTGTCTAGTGCCAGTTAATAGTGTGCATCTGCACTGCACATTGCATCTGAGAAAATTTCAGTTTTAGTAATGCCCTCCTTGGAGGGGCAGGTATGGGCCTTGTGGTCAAAAGTGCAACAGAAAGTGCAGATAGGAGGCGCGCTATCCACGGTGACCCTGAATAGATGGGTGTTTTCCCATTGATTTCAACGTAAGCGGTGTGTGATTTGGGTCAAATCCTCTGCTATCCCCATGGATGGGGTGAGAACAGCAATCACTTTGCTTGTGCACAGGTTTGGTATGAGCGTAAAGTGCTGTATTTTGAAGGATTGTATTTCTCCATATATGGAAAGCCCAGCCTTCAGATGGTGCTCTAGCATGGTGCACTTGACCATTGTAGGTAAGAAGTCTTAAGTCACTAATAATTGATTTGATTTAGTCCAGTGGGTGAACTTCATTTTGAATATACGTTGACCATATGGGAGGTTCACTACTACCTGCACCTTCACAGCTTCGTCCGCCACTTCCTTATTTTTGAAGACAAGATCCAGCCACCATGTGGCCTGGAGTGGGGTATGACGTACACTGCATTCAAGAAATGTGTGTGTACATCTCCACAAAACATCTCCTAAAGCGCCATTTGCTGAATTACTCAAGAAAACATGCACCCCATGTTCCACTGCCATTAGTGGTTGGGAGTGCAGCATATTGATGAAGTGGTTGCAGTGCGCTTGCCAGGCCAAAGCTTCTGGGGAAGTGGTAACCACCAGTTTTTAATTACTAATTTTATCAATTCCACTGGACTCACCAGGGCGTTTATGAAATTTGGTTGACATGGGGCCAACACCTGTGCCCTTAACTTTACTCGCCCAACTGTTCCCTGACATTGAGCACCAACTAATATCCTCGATGAGATTGTCAAACTTTATCTAAACTTGAATTGAATTTGTTGCAAAAGCGTTTGAAATGAGAGAGAAAAGTTCAAACACACTAAAAACTTAAGAGTTTTTTGTATTCATACTACTCAAGAATTCCGAGTTCCAAATGCCTAATACTCCAAAGCAATGCATACCTCATGCTTCCTTGACAAGAATGACAAAACCTTTTCCATCCTTCTTCCCCATGATGTTGATGCCCCTACACAATTCTGTTTGTTCTCTTGCATTCCCTCTGGTCCACAATGAACGGAGATTCCCCTTCCCCATTCATTATGGCTGCTTAGGATAAACGCCAAAGCGTCATATTAGTAGTTTTTTATTTTATTTTTCTTGGCATCCACAAATAAGATACATGGATGCTCCCCCTAAGTTGGCCCATTGGTACTAAAGAAGAGGTACTTGACCTAATTATTCTAGTGGAATTTGACTTAAGCTCACAGGTATTGCTCCAAGGCTTGCTTAATTTTTATGTTTACCTGTCATTGAAATCCTGCTGGCTGGTTGCTTACAGGCCAATTCTGGGCAGGCTTTAAACGATAAATCAATCTTTTGATATTTGCCAAATTAATTGGCGCACTTACAATATAAAAAAATCAACAAATAATTATTAATATTATATTCCAATTAGGAGATTTGTGTAAAAACAATTTTATTATTTCACGTCTCTTAGTATCAAAAAACTTGTAGGCTAATAGTGGGGTAGACAAGAGTTCATAATAAGCAATGGTAAACTCAATTTATTTAAATGGCATTTTACTCTATCAAAAACGCTTAAAATTACCTTCATCTCAAGATAGGGCTTAGATTTAGGTATTAAGTTCAAAACTTGGAAGGATGTAACCATGAGGTAGCATTTTAATATAATTCCTCCAATCAGCTACCTGACACATAGACTTAGTTTTTCCGCTTATTGAGGTTCCTATTAGTTGATTGTTAGTAAATTTTATTTCTTCTGCCACCCCCTTCAGATCTATAAAGGGGTTTGACTTAGGAGTTATCACCAAATTTGATTTGGTGCTGGGGTGGACTCCCCCATCATTTGGACTATTCACACCTAAATCATTCTTACTTAAGCAAGAAGGCAATTGTATGACACCCGTCTATCTGGGGATGAAAAGTAGTTAACAGCTTTAACTTGAAGGCCATAAGTTTTTCAAAGCTTCTCCAAAAACTTAGAGGCAAACTGATTTCCATTGTCTGTGGTGATATCTATAGTACAACTTTGGTAGATGTAAGGACTTCTACACTTTTTCTTATTAAGCTGCTCCTGTTCCCACATTTTCTGCGTTTTTATTCTAGAAGAATTAAGACTCTCGTGCAAATAAATCCCTCAGCTACATTTCTATTATGGCACTTTACTCCAGGTAAGTTCCACTTATTGCCACCAAATCCTATATTACAAACTTTACATATCCCAAGTCCCTTTTTATTTTTATGCTTATAGTTAGATTATGTAATTTTGCCATAAATTTTTAAAAATCCTAAGCCAATTCCAACTCTTCTCTAATATTGTTTCCCCAAATTATTCTTTTAATTTAAGAATTTCTGGTATCAATTGATCTTGGAACTCCAGGATAAAGCAGATCTCAATATAAAAAATTAAGGTGTTAGGGAATATTAATTAAGAAGCAGCTAATATGGCGTTCCACATCATCCTTACCACCCACAGAGATGTGAAAGTTTATAAATTACAACCCTTTATATGTGCAAACCCAGAAATATTAATCAGCCATAGAAGATACCAGAAGGTCAAGGTATTTCAAAGATAGTGTTGTAATCTCCCAAAACCTCTTTTCATATAAATAAACCAGTTCTCTCACTAGTGAGTTTAATGGCCTATCATGTTTCCCCCTTTCTCTAATCTTTGTATTGAAACTTCCTCACCCCAATTGTTGAGAAGTTACCATTTTTTATTAAAGCCTTTTGAGCATCATAGTGTATATGTTATAGTTTGTGAGAGGCTCAATGGTGCTATTATCAAAAAGCCCAACAATCAATACTTAGTTTATTCTGAGTTATTTGCAAGTAATTTATCTTTTTTAAGGATGGTTAAGACTTGCTTAGTTTCTGGCGAGTTAGTATCCATCATAAAGTAAGAAGCAAAGGGACTTATTGAAGTTAAGTCACAAAAAAGGAGACTTAGAATATAGTATGTAACCTAATTATGAAATATGATTGGGGTATTTATAAGTTACTAGAAACTGTAAGGAGAGTGTCTATAACTCTCCTGTTTCCAGCGTGGAGTTGCACGATGCACAGAGCCAACGCCAGGAAACTAGTTGAAAGTATTTAAGTTAAAAAAGCCCATCATAGGGAGCTAGAGCTATAATGATATAGGGCGAATATGGCTAACATGCTAGGAAATAACCATATTGGAAACACGCGGTGCTTGTAGAGTTGGAGTATAGGTGCCTTAGGTTGGAGGGAACCTGGACGAACCAATAGTGCTTGGGCGGATAAATTTGTAGTGGTTATAATTAGATGGTTACATTATGTAGGAACTCCACAAAGAGATCCACGCACAGGATAGACAAGATAGCATTAATATAAAGAAATGGTGTACTTAGAGAGGGGGTTTTATTATAAGGGAAGTTGACCAACAGAGAAGATTGGTCTCAACATGAGAAATTTAAAGAAAGTTGGAAAAATGATCAAATAAAGGAATCTGGTCTAAGCTGAGGCGCACCAATAGGTGCACACTTCCATTGGGCAATAAACTGTAATTGGTAATCAACTGAACTTGGGTAATTGATCATAGGAGTGGCTGACCTGAGCTAGAAATTTCGAAAACTAAATGGGTTTTGAGACTCCATTCACCCAAAACTGAAGTGAACCGTTTTTACTCATAATAAAGTTAGTTCAATTTAACGCTCCTGCTCTTATACAGAGCTGAGCTCTCTTGCATTCATAGGACCAACCTGGGCATAGTTTGCCTTAATCCAGCGTTGATCTATGGTATGCTTGAGGTCAGGGAGGCTGCTAGCTTCACCCTATTGGCCTCCTGACATGCTGCTTTGTCCTTAACGTTGGTCCCAATTATTATGTCAATATCTAATCATGACATTACCCTCTCCTCCTTTTGGGGCTCAACCCCCTACAGGGGCTTGCGCCAGGGAAAAGTTCTTGTGGGCTGAGGCCAACTCCATTGCGGCAACAGTTTGCTTTTACTAAAATCCAGTGGCCTGGGGAAAACACTTGTGCAAAGCAACAATCGGTCTTGGGCATATGTGCAATTGAGAACTGGTATCTAACTGTTTTCCGCTACATTTAATCCCTTCAAAGATACTAGGCACTTAAGAATTTTTTACTATGCGGGAGGCTACTATTTCCTCCACCTCCCACTCTGGAACCCCATCCACGAGATAAGCATTGGGATTCTATGGTGGAGGGCCCTCAAACAATGTCAATTTGCTCTAATGAAAGATAGAAAAGATCTGAAATGAAGAGGGAAGATCCAACTGGTATGAGGCGTGGCCCACCTTTATAACCACACGTTAAGGGCCAAACTCTTTGGTCCCAGCTTTTTGCATGGCTGCTTGATAGGATGTTACAAGCATCAACCATCACGAGATCCCCTTCTTTGTACGCTGGGCCCACTCATCACTTACCATCAGCGTTCTCCTTATACACTTGCATTGCCGCCTCCAAACTTGTATAGACCCCCTAGTGTACTTTTATCGATAGTCTTGGCAAAGTCCACCACTGCTTCAACTTTAGATCCACAGCTGGGTTCCATGTTAAAGGAAGGGTTAAAACCATGGTTGGCGAAAAATGGGTATCAACCGATTGAAGAATAAAAAGTGTTGTTGTAGCTAAACTGGGCCATAGGAAGGTGAGAAACCCAATCTGAATGATCCACGGCAGTGTACCACCGCAGAAATTGTTCCAAGCACTGGTTCACTCGTTCATTCTGCCCATCTGATTGGGGGTGATAGGCAGTTGAATGACAGGGGAGAATCTGGAAAGTTTTACGCAACTCTTCCCAAAAGACGGAGGTAAACTGGGGTCCCCAATTACTAATAATTTCTTGGGGAACCCCATGAAGCGCAAACACATGAGTGACGAAGAGCCTAGCCATCTTAGCCGCGGTTATTGTTTTTCTGCAAGAAATAAAATGGGCGAACTTCATAAAATGGTCCTCCACCACCACGATGGCATCATAACCATCATAAACAGGTAATCCCACAATGAAATTCACTGATAGGGAAGTCCAGGGCCCTTCAGCCTTTTGAACTGTTACCAACAACCCTGCTAAAGTTTGACGATTTGGTTTCATTTGATTGCAGATCAGGCACCCTTTAAAATACCGTCCCAC
Organism: Massospora cicadina; assembly: GCA_022478985.1. Taxonomy (NCBI): domain Eukaryota; kingdom Fungi; phylum Entomophthoromycota; class Entomophthoromycetes; order Entomophthorales; family Entomophthoraceae; genus Massospora; species Massospora cicadina. The sequence continues at coordinate 140,940 of JAKSZP010014638.1, read as the reverse complement.
CTGCGCAGGTAAGCCTTTCCAATTGTAGGTGCCTCAGATAAACTCCAAGGTCTTTGTTTTCCCAGGATGACCAATGGTGGTTCCATCATAATGGTCCTGGATGATTCTCAGGCGAAGTGGTCCAGAAGGAACCCATGGGCGCCACTGAAACCACACCATCTCATCCTTCACATGATAGCCCCTGGTTTGATCCTCCAAATTCAGCGCGCTCTAGGCAAGTACAACATTATATTCAGCCGATAACAGCTGAGAAAGGTTATATCCTGAACATACTGTGTTCCTCCGCATATTCCAGAGGAGCAAGCGCAGGCCTGTTGGCCGTGGAAGAGAGAAGTGGAGACACAAACTTATTTGACGGAATCATCCACTGGGTGTTATAAACTTCCACCTTCTTTGGATCAGGAGCTAATGCAGGATTGTGGCTCAAAACATCTGCCAACCCATTATCCTTGCCCTGGATGAACTCATAAGAAAATGCAAATTAGACAAGGGTCTCATAACACCGAGTCTGCGTGGAGTTAGGACATGAGAAGCGCGGTATTACAGAAAAGCTCGGAAATCTGTATGTACATGGAAAGAATGAGAAGAGCCATGCAAGTGATGACGCCAATAAGTCAGCGCCTCCACTACTGCTAGTAACTCTTTGTCATAAAGAGCGTAGTTTAACTCAGGCAAATACATTTTCCTAGAAAATATCCCATCAGATGCTCTATACCATCTTCGCCTACTTGTAACAAGGCATCCGCTATGGTGAAAATGGAGGCATCAGTAGACACAATAAATCCTTTGAATAGTCAACATGGAGAATGATGGACGTGGACAACGGGGTGCGCTTTACTGCTTTGAAATCATCAAACAAAATTGGGGACCACTGAAGCACTTTTGCACCAGTGGCCTTATACAAGGGTGCTGCCACATCAGAAAGAATTGGAGTGAACTTCTTGAGGAATGTACACGTCCCCAAAAAACTCCTCAATTCCTTGACTGAAGTGGAGGTGGGCCATTCACGAATTGCCTTCTCCTTGTCTGGAGTTATCATATGTCCTCGGTTAAACATGACTTTGCCAAGAAAAGTTACCTGGGACTTGAAAAATTCACACTTGATAATCTTCAGTGTAAGGCTGGCTGCCTTTAACCTCTCCACCACTTGTCGAAGGTGTACTACATGGGACTCATGATCAGGGGAAAACACCAGGATATTGTCCATGTAGGCAACCGCGCATACCCCTAACAATTCCCCTAACGCTGCATCAATGCGGCGTAGAAAGATAGCAGGGGCATTCTTAAGCCCAAGGGCATGACCTGAAACTGGAAAATCCCGTTTCTGGTACAAAATGTGGTTAACCACTCTTATCCCTTCTTAATCCGTATCTGATTGAACGAATTGGGGCAATCCAGCTTGGAGAAGACCTTCGCCTTCTCCAAATATCGCGCAATCCTTGAATCCAAAGGGATGGGATGGAGATCTGGTACAGTGACATTGTTGAGGTTTCCATAGTCTACGCATGAGCATAGGGTACCATCCGCTTTCTCAACAAAGAGAAGTGGGGAATGCACAGGGGAGGTTCGCTTAAAAAGGCACCCTTGGCTAACTGCACCTTAACCCACACATCTAAGGCCTCTTCCTCTCAGACAGTTAATGAGTAAATAGGGGAAGATATACGCACCAGATCCACTCTGAGCTTAAATTCTCAATCAAACGCTGAGTGTTCTGAAAGGGCTTTAGCTGAAGCCGCATCAAATGAAGATTCCAACCCCTCCAAACAGGAAGATAGGGGAACCTCCACAGAGGGCTTCAACAAAGGTGCAAGACTGAGATTGTAGATATTAGGCCAGTCGGGCAAATCGCCCGAATACTGGTTTCAGCCAAAGTGCAACCAACTTGTGACCACTCTTCAAGTTTAGGAATAGGGTATTCTCTTTCAAGTTAGTCTTGATGTCAAACTTTCGCACCACTCTACACCCAAAATGATGGGTATAAAAGGTTTTTTGATAGCTTGGAAGTGGTCAGCCAAATGATATGTGCCAACTTGATAGTCTACTAACCTTCTAATTTTTAGCGTGGGAACACATTGGGAAGCCCCTCCTCTAACCATACCACCTGACAATTACTCATCATAAGGTAGTCAGCTAGAAAATGGTCTATAAAATTCTCTGAGGCTCCAGTATCTACCAAAATAGTGGTGCTGAATTTTCCAAAAGGGATGAAAGAGTAGCAGTCAGTAAAACGTATCCTGAATGGTCTTTGTTTAATACAGAAAATGACAACTCTTCACCACCAAACACTTCTTCAGGGTCTACCATTTCTCTAGATACGTTTTTGAATCATAAAATAGGGATATTTGGCCACTCTTACTGCTGAGGCCACATGTTGGGATTTTTGCCCATATTCCCAGTAGGCTAGATTATTAGGAATCGCTAGGTGATAATTCCATAATGTGAGGTGAATTGTAAATTGGTTGATCCTGATTTTGGGGTGACTATGTTTAGGGGATTTTAGGTTATTCGCCTGGTCATATCCATTGGGGATTGATCTGGACAAATAATTAAGATCTCATCAGGCGGAGTTGCCGACAAGATAGGGGCATCTGATAGTTGATTAACTATTAGGTGTACCAATTGGGATTGGTCAGGTTTCATCACTGATAGATTAGGAATGTAAGGAGTAAGTTGCGAGGTGAGTGATGCTGCCTGCAACTAGCAAATCAATCAGTTGGGTTGTGACCTGCTTTTATGGGTAAAAGTCCCATTACCTAAGCAGGTCGCTTGCCAAATATGGTTGGTTCACTTGGATTGAGAGAAAAACGTTAGGGACACGTTTTCCGACTCTTTCCATTTTAGGTCTTGAGGATGTCCAATGACAGAATCCTAGCCAGGGAGGGGAAGACCATTGCTGCTGAGATGAGGTGGGTGATTCAACAGCAACAGCTGCCGTTTCATCAAAGGGGTGTCAACCAAGGGTTGGGCGCTAAATCCCCCATTATAAATTCCCTAGAATTCACTAATAAAAAACATGATAGTAAAGTATATAGTAGTACAGAGTATAAGTAGATATCTTAGCTTAGTACATTTTATCAGCATTCATTTGTTCTACTTCTTCTCAAAGATATTATTGCTGTGTGCAATAATTGGGAGACTCTTTAAGGAAAAGAGTAAGGATCTGAGCGGAGATCCAGAGAAGAAGCAGGATCAAATCAAGGATTGCTGCTGACTGTGTATTAAACCGGAGTAACTATCGCCAGGGAATATCTGAGAAGATCAGGTTGGACAGTATGAGGGAATAAATCCCTATCTCATGACATCTCAAGTATTTTGAGCCAAGATACTGGCCGAGCGTTGAGCTGAGATCTAAGAATTCTAATCATCTACAGATAATAGTCATCATACTATTCTCAACCTATAATATCAAATACTATACAACGTGGATGGATTGCACAAGAACCATACCTGTGCAGTAATAAGTTTTTAGGGGTTATTGGCCAAAATAATCAAAACCCATTTATTTTTACAAAGTGGTGTTCACTACAGGGGTTAGTTGAGTAGAAGAACTTAGAAAAATTTCGTATAGAGACAAGTTGAAAGATATGGATGGAGTTGGCCACCATTAATCAGAACGCCCTAAAATCCGCGGATAATCGAGAATTTGAAGCCTTGGAAGAAAGAGTTGCCAATATGGATAAAGGGATTGATAATGTCACAAGTTTTGGGAATGAGTTACTTGGAAAAGCAACGTCATTACAGAAGAAAGAAGGGGACTTAATTTGTAGAGTCTTATTTCTGAAAATGGAGCTTGAAGCAATTTGCGTTCTTTTGAGATCTTTCTGCGCTGATATCAAGTGACTGATCAAACAGGTTGAAAAGCTAAAGACTCACAAATGAGATTTTGAGCCATATGTGGCAACTGATATTAAAGAAAAACTCCTCATACAATAATTGGGAAGTCAAATACCCTAGAAACATGTTGCTCACTTTTGCTGCTATTTTGGAGATGACACCCAAAATCACTCCCCAAGTGAGTTGAGTAGCCAAACCTAGAGAGGCTGTTAGAGAAACCTCAGAGGAATTCAAGGCAACGCCAAAATTGCCTACTTTCCATCAGGATAACGCCTCAGCATTTTCTGACTGTTCTATATGAATATGTACATATAAAGTGATCATAAAAAGGCATTGACGGTGATATTTACCTAGACACCAATTGCTAAAGCCTAGTGTTGCCCCACCTGGAGGGGGATAGATGGTTATATGTGGAGGCCAAAGCAGCCATTATAGAGGAATTTGGGAGCCTGAAGCACATGTTGAAGTGCAAACAAGAGTTTATGGGCATCCAATTCCATAAAGATGAATCTTTAGCAAGCCTTGCAGATTGTTTCTACCAGGAATTGCAAATCCTGGTTGGAGCAAAGGTACTGGATGAGTTTGATGCCAGAATTTCATCACAAGCAGCCCTTTGGCCCTACCACTATTTGCACTGAATGTTATCTTCCGTGTTCATGATGGAAATTACTACCTCTCAGATGGTAGATAATTTGAAAATCTTGGGAGCAACCTTCAATGCTCCAAACAGAAGTTTTTAAAACCAACCCAGTACAAATTTTGAACCCACAAAGGGTAACGAAGGTGCTAAAGAAATGAACAACTGAACTGTGCTGGGAATAAGCCCAAAGAGTTCAGATGGATTAATAATAAAGAGAGAGTATGTTACTAATGTGGAGGGAAGGGGCATTTCGCTGTAAATTTCAAGAAGCCTAAGGATCAAATCAACGTGGCCCAAGAAAAAGAGTCTGCAGCCGCAAAGGAGTCAGGAAAAGGGCCTACAACCTAGACGGGGAATAGTCTAGAGATGCTGAGAAGCCTGTTCCTCCTAATATTATGCATGAGGAAATTGACATCAGTGATCTGTTCAGGGAAGAAGATGTACAGAATCAACTGTGTCAAGTGGTCAATTTGAGCGTGAACGAGGTAACAAGATCCGAAGTGAAGGGTATTCACTTTATGATAATCAAGGAAGTTGCCCGGCTGTATGACCAAGAACTAGTGGACAAGATTTGAGCCATAGATAATCCTGATGAATTGACCAAAGGTTAATTATATGAGGCAAACCTGTTGATCCCTTTAAGCACAATAAAGGAATCATTTCCTGATTTATCGGTGCAAATAATTCACCCCCTCTCAATTCAGCTAATAATGCTGCTATACGCTCAGTAAATACTATTTCACAATACTTCAAGTGTACATATATAGATATTAGTGAATCAAGTACAAGTGAGGGCGATTGTTGACAGCGGAGCGCCCATTAACATTGTCTCAACCAAGCTGGTGAAGAGGATGAAGATCTCACCTGACTTGGAACACAATCAGGGGTATAGGACAGCTGGGCCAAATACCGCCATCTCATGTGTAGCGTATAGTGCTTTGCCACTTCATTTTGGATCATTGGTGGTATCTGCGCCAGCAATAGTTTTTGCCAAACAAAACTATGACATTATGATTAAGACAAAATTTCTACGGAAGTATGAAGTTAAATGTAACTTTAAGGATAATATGTTAACCATATTGGGTCAGACGTTACCATTGGTCTATCAGAAGGATGGGGAAGCTCCACTGAGTAGGAGAAACAACTTCTTCATCTTGATATACAATGATGTCATTGTCCCAATTCAATACTAATTGGTTGGCTGGAAGCGACGAGAAAAGCTGACGGAAACCCTAGAAAATCAGAGAATTCCACTGAGGATCAAGAATGCAAAAACCATACTGCCAGGATCACAGATGATAGTTGACACAGGGTTGACATTAGAGATACCAGAGCTGCTGTATGGGAGGTCAGAAGCCCCTGGAAGAAGTTTAGAGTAGAACCTTGGGTGGCTCCTGGAATAATAATGCCAGGCCATGGAGAAATTCGAGCTCACCTGGTAAATTTTAGTGAAAAACGGATGAAAATTGAGAAGAAGCAGATCGACACATTTGTTCATTTAATCCCAATGGCCGAACTGAGGAAATCTCATGGTTTTATGACCCTCAATGAGATGGGATTATTAGCTGGGGTAACCAAGAGTATCACCCTATTAGTTGATCAGAGCAACTCATTGATCTGATAGAAGGACATCAAGAGAAGGTCCTCATATTGTTTGAAAAGTATTGGGAAGTATTTACCCAGGACAGCCACAATTTGGGATGCGTGAGAGATGTGATTCACAAGGTCAATACCAGGGAAAATTTGCTGATCAGGATGAGACCAATTTGACGGTCAAAGGTGGCCATAGCAGTAGTGTAAGAACAAATCAGCACACTAGTGAAGCATGGGCTTCTAGTTCAATCATTGAGTTCCTGGGAGAGTCTGATTCTTATTGTGAAGAAAAAGGAGGGCTCTAATTAAGTGGTGATTGACTACCAAAAGCTGAATAAGATTGCAAAAAAAGAATTCGTATCCCCTACCAAGGATCAATGATGCACTAAATCGATTGGGAGAAGTGAAGTATTTCTACACAATGGATCTGATATTGAAATATTGGCAAATTGATTTGCCAAGAGAAGACCAAGAAAAATGTGCAATTATTACCGTACAGGGGCTATACCAACTGATGAGGATGCCCCAGGGTCTATGCAATGTGCCTGCAACGTTCCAGAGGGCCATGGACGCTATACTGAGTGACTTGAAGTTGTCATGCGTCGTGGTGTACTTTGAAGATATTAATGTGTTCAGAAGGACTTTTAATGACCATTTATACCACTTGGAAAAAGTATTCAAGAGATTGTCCACGGCTAACACGAAGATTAAGTTGAGTATGTGTCACTTCTTTGAGAAAGAGTTAGAATATCTGGGATTCGTGATCAACTCTAGTGGATTGCAGCTGCAAGCCCAGAAGATTGAGGTCATAGGATAAATGGCTGTGCTGACGAATGTCAAAGACATCCAAGTGTACCTTGGAATGGTCAGATACTATAGAAGATTTATTCAGGATTTTGCCAGAATTGCCGAGCCCTTATTTTATCTGTTGAAGGATCTGAAGAAAGGATTCATATGGAATGAAGAAGTTCAGAATCCTTCGATGAGTTATGCCAATATCTAATTGACTCTCTAATTCTGAAATATCTAAATTTTTTAAGATCTATTATACAAACTGATGCTTTGTTGACAGCGATTGGCACCATAATGAGCCAAGTAGATAAACTTGGGGATGAACATCCAGTGGAATATGTGAGCCGTACACTCTCAGCCACTGAGAGGAACTACACCATAACGGAGCATGTGTTCCTTGTGGTTATCTATGCCTGTAGACAGTTTTGGTTGTACATCCACGGAATGCACTTCAAAGTGGTGAAGGACCACTCCTCTTTGCATTGGCTCCACAATTTGAGAGAACCAGAAGGACAACTGGCCCAATGGGCACTTAAGCTACAGGCTTATGATTATGAGATTGTCCACCGAGTGGGGGCTTCTCATAAGAATGTGGATGGCTTATTTCAGTTACCAATGGTCCAGATGGCATACCATCAGGTGGATGAGTTATTCCAGAGAATGATCAACGGAGAAATCGGGAATGAGCTCTGAGAAATCCAAGGTGCACTTTGAAAAGCAATGGAAAACACCAAGACCATGGATGGACAAGTATTTAAGATGATTAACGGGAAGTGGTTACTATTCCCAAAGCTGTCAGAAAGAGCAGCTATCGTTCAAACCACTCATAAGGTTGTCAGGCATGGAGGCCTGAGAAAAATAACTGACATAATTGCTAGTACTACTACTGGGAATCAATCAACTATGATGTCGCTGAATATCTAGCTTGTTGTGTGGATTTTTAGCTGCACAAACCACATAAGAATACAAGTGGAAACTGACTGGTCCTCCCTGGATTTGCTTGGCATATGGTGTTCATCAATGTGATGGGACAGCTGATGATGAGCACAGGGGGAGTCAAGTTTATAATAGTTGCAATTGATCATCTGATGAGATGGGTCGAGATGAAGGCCCTGGAAAAAATAGACGCTACCAGTACCATAAAGTTCATCCTGGATCAATTAGTAAACCAACATGGATGTCCGCAGGTCTTACATAGCAAAAATGGGACAAACTTCACACCTCACGTGATCCTGCAATTGAATGAGATAATGGGGATCAGAGAAGTCGTGTCAGTACCCTACCAGCCAGAGACAAATGGACTGGTAGAACGAGTTAATAGAACGCTGGTCATGACGCTGAGGAAGATGGTCACAGGAAGAACTTCCACATGAGAGATGTACCCGTGTTTGGTGATGTTCGCCTACAATAGCAGTCATCATATGAAAATGGGGAAAATGCCATTTGAGTTGCTATATTGTAGGAAGGCCACGTTGCCATCAATTTTATATTGGTGGTGGAACCAACATTGGGGATGAGTGCCAAGAAGTACCTGAACCAATTGACGAATATCTTGAACAAAATGCAATTGCAAGCATTCTATGACTTTGAAGAAAAGGATATGAGAAAAGTTGACAAGCAAAAAGAACTGACCTGCCTTACCTTAATGCAAATAGGTGAAAGAGTTGACTATTGCAATACGCATCGTTTTGGGAGAAGAAACAAACTGGATGCAATGTGGTTGGGTCCATTTGAGATTATCGCCAAGATGGTGATGGACGCCTACTATATCAAGAACCTCTTGGATGGAAGAGTAGTAAATTGAGTACATGATAAGTATTTGAAGCAATAGATCAATGAAAAAAATAAAAAAAGAGTTCCCAAAGAACTGCTGAACCATTAAGTTAGTTATGTCCTAATGATCAGGTCAAGTCTGAAAAAAGGAACTCTGAACCATAGTAAACTTATAGGTCTATTAATACATAGTATCCATTTTGGGGGAAAAATAAAAAATATGGACTGCTGAACAAAAAAAAGGTCAAGTCCCTTGAAAATAAGAAAAAAGTTTGATAAATATATTAGAAAAAAGATTATTGAAACCGCATAGAAAAAACCAAAATATATTTTTATAATCTTTTTATTGATTATTCTTGATTTGGGGATGATTCCGCCTAAATAACCTCTTGGGGAGGGAGGATGGATCACAGTAGGAGTGAATAACCCGTTGAAATCTATGTGAGATCAGACGCTAGCAAGGGCTAGACCTACACAAAACCAAGTTCATTGAGCGGATGCTGATCCTTGTGATAAAGCAACTAGGGGAAGGGAAATTGAGATGTAGAAGAAGCCAAACATGATACCCCAGAGTGGGGAGGGAAGCAACAGTACAGGAAGAGGCAGTCAGCGAATAAGCCTGAGTAATTCTGATACGGTACTGGAGCCAGAAGATTAGTCTTGAGCACTTGCCAATGGGCTTTATCAAGAGCACTGGACATATGGGCTGGCAGCGAAAAAGGGTACTAGATGGGGTTGCCAAATCATACACTATTAAATCCATCAGCGGAAGATATTGATGGGATGTGCAGAAATGAGATAGTCATGCAAGGAGCGAATGGCATCCTGCAAGCAATGACTATGAGATTCTCAGTAGCTGAAGCAGAAGGAGCAATGGAAACTGGGAGAGGCTGGAAGCTTCATGGACCAACTTCAAAGAACTTGGCTGGAAAAGTGAAGAACATAAGCTGTGATATCCCAATCTAGGATGTTCTTAAGATTGTAAGAATTCAGGACTTGGATATAGCCTCAGTGACTTGGGCCCTTAATTCTGCGTAGGGGAGTTCGAAATAAATTCTGTTGCTGATGGTGAGTTCAGTGGCCAAGACACCTGGCTTGTAGTATTGACTGAGTCAAAAGAGGAACTCTGGAAGCAAGTCCAATCCAGCAAGGAAGGAACGATTAAGAGAGAAGGGCATTATTTCAGGAGCATCAACAATGATGTTAGGCGCATCTGCAAAGGATCCAAATCCAGAGAGTTTCAAAACCTAACTCTGGAATTGATGACAGAGGAAGTTTCAGCTGCGATTCATTTGAGATAATCACTATCTTAGTTTCAGAGGGGTTGGTTAACATTTCCAGTAATTCCATGAAAGGACTAGCCGCTGGTTCCAGACTAGGCGTATGAGTCCTGGAAGGACTGTGGAAGAGGTTCCATTATGCAGCCCAACTCATCTGCTGGAAGAGATTAAGATCTTTATCCGACAAACTAATGAGCGGCTGTTGGTACCACAACAAGGAATTTGACATATGATCTGGACAAGAGGGGGGACTTTGGAAAAATATATTAGTCTACAATATGTACTCTACAATCAATTAAGATAAAATTTAGGAGAAAGTAATCCAAAATTAATGGGATAAGCTCTCCAGAGAAGAATTAAGAATGACATGAGCCAAGAGGTTATGAGAAGAAAATAACAGGGGCGTACATAAATGAGCATTCTTAATTGGGCTGCAAAATGAACATCAATGGCAAGAGTCTCCAGTCAAGGATGAGGAGAAAATCAGGTAATCAAGGATGCTAGAACAAGAATCCTGAATATTATATCAGGGTATATTCTCTGATGGGGGAAACTGATACTGGGATTAATATCATCATGAGTAAATTAATCAGCCTGGCATGACAGTAGATCTTGGGGACCACACTCTGAGTATGTGTTAGTGAGGAGGAATAGGAGGAGAGCCGCATGTCAAAGGTCATCGCAAGCAGTGTTGAGTACTGGTGATCATACTCTACTTGAGCATATGAATTATTCGACCAAGTGTCTGAAGTGGTGTTTTCCTTCCCCAGTCCTTTTCTCGCTGGAAATCTAGGCAAGAGGGGGATGTGTTGATTTTTGCCCATATTCCCAACCAGCCAAATTACCAGGGATTGCTAGGGGATAATTCCCTAATGCGAGGTGAATTGGAAATCAGAAAACCCTGATTTTGGGGTAACTATGTTTGGGCAATTTTAGGTTATTCGCCTGGTTGGATCCATTGGGTGATGAATATGGAGGAATGCTTAAGATCTCGTCAGGCAGAGTTACTGACAAAATAGGGGCATCTGATAGTTGATTAACTATCAGGTGTACCAATTGTTATTGGTCAGGTTTCATCACCAACTGATTGGGAATGTAAGAAGTAAGTTGCGAGGCAAGTGATGATGCCTGCAACTAGTGCATTGATCAGTTGGTTCATGACCTGCCTTAATGGGTAATAAATCCCATTACCTAAGCAGGTCGCTTGCCAAATATATTTGGTTCATTTGGATCGAGAGGAAAACTTTAGGGACACATTTTATGACTCTTTCCATTTTAGGTCTCAAGGATGTTCAATGACGGAATACTAGCCAGGGTGATGGAAGACCATTGCTGCTGAGATGAGGAAGGGTGATTCAATAGCAACGGCTGCCATTTCATTGAAGAGGTGTCAACTGAGGGTTAGGCACCAGATCCCCCATTATAAATTCTTTAGAATTCACTAATAAAAAACTTGATAAAAAAGTATATAGTAGTACAGAGTATAGGTAGACATCTCAGCTTAGTACACTTTATCAAAATTCATTTGTTCTATTATTTCTCAGGCAATTATTGCTGTGTGCAATAATTGGGAGACTCTTTAAGGAAAAGAGTAAGGATCTGAGCGGAGATCCAGAGAAGAAGCAGGATCAAATCAGGGATTGCTGCTGAATATGTATTGAGCCGGAGAAACTGTCACCAGGGAATATCTGAGAAGATCAGGTTGGACAGTATGAAAGAATTAATTCCTATCTCATAACTTCTCAAGTATTTTGAGCCAAAATACTGGCCGAGCGTTGGGCCAAGATCTAAGATTTCCATTCAACTGCGGATAATAGTTGTCATACTATTATCAACTGATCAAATCAACTATTATACAACGTGTACAAATTGCACAAAACCTGAACCTGTGCAAGTAATAAGTTTATATGGTTTATTGGCCAAAAAAATTAAAAAACAATAAATTTTTACACCAAAATACCACCATATTTTTTGATGGTGCATAAACTTTTCCATATCTCAAAATAAATTTCTTTTCATTTTTTCTGAGTTCTGTGGATTATAATTGAGGAAAGGATAGGATTCTTAGGCAATACTCATATACTGGAATGGGATTTTCATCAAAGCCATAAGTGAAGAGACCTCGTTTAGTAGTATATGAGGTAAATCATTATAAAACGCGTTTTGAGTTGAGAATGACTTTTTACCCTTTTAACGATGGGTTGCACAACGTTATCCAAGGCCAACATCGCCAGGACCTTAAGCGGTCATCCTACCTGACCATCTGAATGAAGTTTTGAGGGAAAAACGATTCTTTGATGTCAATTTTGTTAAATTCAGCGGAAAGTCATGGAATCATGACTTGCAGATTGCAAAGCATCCATATCCACCAGGTATGAGCTAGAAGGGTGAGTACTTTACAGTTGGAGATAGTGAGAATATTGCCAGAATGCTCCAACCCTTGACAAAATGCAAAGACAGGGGTGAGCTCCAAAGTGGCCATGACCACCAGCTGGTGCACACCGTGTGCACTTTGAGAAAGTCCACATGAAAAAGTTTGTGCTCATAAAATAAAGGGTTTGGTCAACTAATGTAAGGAGAGTGTCTATAACTCTCCTGTTTCTAGCGTGGAGGTGCATGGTGCACAAGGCTAACGCCAGTAATTAGTCGCAATTACTAAAGTTACTAGAGCCTAGCATAAGGAGCTAGAACTATAATAACATAGGGCGTATATGGCTAATATGGTAGGAAATAACCAAAATGGAAACACGCGGTGCTTTTAGAGTTGGAGTATAGGTGCCCTAGGTTGGAGGGAACCTGGACGAACCAATGGTGCTTGGGCAGATAAATCTGTAGTGGTTATAATTAGATGGTTAACATTGTGTGAGACCTCCACAAAGAGGTCCACGCACAGGTAGACCAAGATAGCACAAATATAAAGAAATGGTGTACTTAGAGAGGGGGTTTTATTATAAAGGAACTCGAACAACAGGGAATATTAGTCTCAACATGAGAAATTTAAAGGAAGTTGGAAAAATAATCAAATGAAGGAATCTGGTCTAAGCTGAGGCGCACCAATAGGTGAACACTTCCATTGGGCAATAAACTGTAATTGGTAATCAACTGAACTTGGGTAATTGATCATAGGAGTGGCTGACCTGAGCTAGAAATTTCGAAAACCAAATGGGTTTTGAGACTCCATTCACCCAAAAACTGAAGTGAACCGTTTTTACTCATAATAAAGTTAGTTCACTTTAACGCTCCTGCTCTTATATAGAGCTGAACTCTCTTGCATTCATAGGACCAACCTGGGCATAGTTTGCCTTAATCCAGCGTTGATCTATAATATGCTTGAGGTCAGGGAGGCCTGCTAGCTTCACCTTATTGGCCTCCTGACATGCTGCTTTGTCCTTAATGTTGGTTAAATTATGATGTCATTATCAAACCATGAAAGAAACAATTATCTCATAAGGTAAAGGATTAATAAAACTATTGAGGAGAGGAAATTTGAATTGGAGGCTCTTTTATGGGTAATGCATCTGGATTCACGGTATCATTTTAGCATAATTTTTATAAGGTAAAAAATTTTACTATAAATACTATTACGATAAGACTTGAAATCATATTTAATCATTGAAGATCAAAGAATTGTACCCTTTTGATGGTATGACTTAATTTACCGCCTTTTAAGCCATCTAATGAAAATTTGCCTCACATTATGGTGGTTCATACCCTTGGCTATTCAGGATTTCATCCCTAAAAATTTCTTGGTTCAATTTGGACTAGAGGAGATTCTTTAGTAAAAAATGTGCCTTAACAACTTTTGATTTATCTGTATAGTAAATCAATGAGTATTCTTTACCCACTTTTTGGGCCTGAACGTTGACTTTAAAAAGGTTTTATACAATTGATATTCTTCCTATTATGTCCAATACTATAATATTTAACTCCACACCCTTTAATAATATTGATAGGAAGCACCAATGCAAGAATGGACTATGTACTTAATTGATAGTAACTCCAGTTTATAGAGACTTAGTTGAGTACTTTCTCCACATTTATAAGCTATAAAGTATGGCACTAACCAGATGGAATCTAATTTTTTCCTCATGGCGCTATGGAATTATGGTAGTGCAAGATTAAATCAGAAATTTTGTATATGGGTAAAGGTTGGCAAGTTTCATTTGCAGACTGGCCTTCTCTTATAACTGTTTTGGCCAGATTCATCATTGCATTAGACTAAAGTAATACAATTTTTTGTGCTAACCTCATCAATTAATTTCACGCTTGTTAATGCTGTCATTGGTAACTTCACGTGCTAATAGATCATAGATACCTAGTCTTCCTCCATATAAAGACTTGAATGGGAACATTTTATTAACACTATAGAAACTTATATGGTAAACAATCAGCGCACTCAGGAGGTATTGGTCCCAATGTAAAGGATTGAGAGTGGCCATTTTCTCTAAGTATATAACCTAATGGTTCATTTGCTTATTCTAATTTCCATTTGTTACTGGGTTGTATGATGCTGAGAAGAGATGTTAGATCTCCATGCTTGTTACTAAGATCTTCACAACTTTTAATGTATAGTTTCTCTAATCACATACTAATACCTATGAGTAACCTAGTCTAATAATTAAATACTGATATAAGAAGTTGATAATGGCCTTGGCTGTTTGAGAGGGTATGTAAATCTCTTAAATCCACTTTTTTAAGTGAATAATTACTATGAAGGTATATTAATATCCTTCTTTTGATTTTAAGAAGTGGTCATATAACATTTGAGCTTATGGCTTGAAATGGCTGCTGAGGGGTCATTAGCTAGTACTTGTACTTAGCCTTATGTGGAGTTTAATTTTGACAAGTTATGCAGGCTAAGATTTCCATTTCAAAGTACAGTAACCATACTAATAGTATAGATTATTGATCCGTTATTGGTTTTTATGGATCCTCCATGTCCTAGGGTATTGTGGGCTCCATTATGAATGGTACACATTTCAAAGGTTATAAGTAAGGTAACCTGTTGGTTTCAACTTTTTTATAATAACATGTCAAGAAACTTGGTATTTCATGAGTGTCATTTATGCATCTATTAAACTAATTTATCTTCATCCTCTTAAAATCTGGCTTCATGGGTTTATTGTGTAGGTGTTCAGCTTTGCTGTTATCCAAATAAAGTAGGGGAAATCTCGTCAATCCATCTACATTCATATGTCGCGTTCCTGTGCAATGGACAATACTTATATCACAGTTCTGAAGTTTAAGAGCCATCAGGTTACCATCCAGTAGCATTCTTCATATTCTACAAAAATTTTAAAGCATTCTTTGTAACAACTAAAAAATGTGTAACATAAAGTAAAGGTAAAAAGTGTTTGATTACAAGTAGAACTGGTAGAGTTTCTTTCTCTGTGACACTGTAGTTGCACTCAGCCTTTGAAAGCGTCTTACCGCAATAGGACACCAGGTGGTCAATGCCTTCATCATAAAGTTGTGAGAGTATGGCCCCTACATATAGATCAGGTGTGTCCATAAAAAAAGTATGATTGGACTTCCATGATTTGAATGGTGCAAAATTGGTCTTTTTTATAAATCTCTTATTGTCTTGAATGCAATTTTTTTCTAATCCCCCATAACAAAGAGTACTTTTTGTAAGTAAACAAACAATAGGTTTGGTGAGTTGACGAAACTAGGCATAAACTGATGGTAATACCCCATTCCTGAGAATCTATAATATATTTACCAAAGACCATTCACTCACTCATTCACTCAATCATCACTCTATATCAACATGAAAAGGCCTATAAAGATGAAACTTTACATAGATTTACTAGATACTGTGGAAATTCAAATTGAAAGTGTTTTTAATTGTTTTAGTAAATTATAAAGTTTCATATGTAACAAGTGAAAATCTTGTATTTTGTTGACGGAAGTCAGTAATTTTGTTACAGCTGAGCAGTTTAATATTTGGTTGATTTAATAGCTTAAATTGTTTTAAGTGGTTAGTAATCATTTTGCTAATTAGCATGTTAATATAAATGAAAACTTTGAATCTAAAACCAAATTAATTTTACAAAAACAAATTTTATTATAATTAACTCAGCTTTTGGCCCTGAACTTAAATTTTATAAAGGTCAGTTGTTCAGATCCTAGCGCAATTATTTTTAATCATTTTTTATCAACTAATTTATATCTATAAAGCTTTTTTTTAGTACTAGATGGTCCCAACCTGAGGGGGATTCATTGATGCTATAAAGCTGTTTATTCAAGGTAAGCTGACCAAGGGACGGATATTACTGAAAAACAATAAAATATAATTAGATATATATAGCTGTTTATTCAATGTAAGCTGACTAGGGGAAAGATATTACTGAAAGAATAATTTACTTAATAAAACACATGCACTGACTGACTGACTGACATCTCAGTGACTGACTGACATACTGGCTGACCAATGTAATTTCTGACATCTGAAACCTATAAGTCTGATAAGTTCATTCTATTTAGGAGAGTGGGTGAGAATTGGCGAATATTATCAAATCTGAAACTATTGAGTCTGATAGGTTCATTCTATTTGGGCGAGTGAGTAAGAATTCTTGAATTTTATCAAATAATTCACCAAATTGATCACCTTGACTCAATAAAAATTAGAGTAGAGCTTTAGGTAGATTATTATAGCTTATTAAATAGATTTAAGATAACTAGCTCATCAGCCATGAGGGAAACAGAAAAGCTGTTAGTACAAGTGTCTCAAGTGTAGTGCTGGAACAGTCTTTAGGCTGTTAATGTGAGTTTATGGTTAAACCTGAGCAGCTCTGGGTAACTCCACTATTAGAAACATATGCTTTATATTTTCTTTCTTTTCATTTAACCAGACTGAGCCAAAGCAACGTGTGGCTGGGTACAGCTAGTACCTGTATATCTCTAGGACTTTTGTTTCAGGAATCTTAGAGATTGCTTCAATCTTATTGTATAAGGGTTATTTGACTCCTTGCAATATGGAATGTCCTAAAATTTCTTTTCTTGTTGGAAGAAGGTGCACTTATATGATTAAGTTTGATATTTGTTGAGAATTTATATGACTGGATGACAAGCCACCTTTATGACCATGCTGCTCATTGGAGGAATTCTACCAAAGGATCAATGGACAGAATCCGCTGAGGATGTTTCAGAGCTATAAGTGATTGGTCGCTTTAAAATAAGGCGATAATGAGTCATAACAGGTCTTATCAGATTGCCTTCATATAGGGCGATAAGGCGATGTTGACATTTGACAAAAAGATATATTGGATCACCTTGAATCAAGGCGATAAAGGATTGAAGAATAACAAGCTGAAACCAATGAAAAGATGGCGACACAAATAACTAAGCAAAAGGGTCAGTACTGACAGACATCGCTGGGATATCAGTGAAATGAGGGGACTGGAGAAGCAGTCTTTGAAGGTTTTTAGAAAAAAGAAAAGAAGAAAGGAGTGGACCAGAAGAGGATCCGCTGACTGATTATACTTTAAATAAATAAGTGTTAGGGGGATTTGCTCCCGTTTTATTATTAATTAAGTAGTTATAAGTATATCATGGGAACTGTTTATTGTCATATTGTCCGTTCTAATTGTTCAATGGGGGAAACACTGTGAGAAAAACCCTTTAGCACGTACATACCAGAACGCCAAGATTCAACAGTGGTGCTCACTACAGGGGGCCCATTGACCAATAACAATATAATAAAGATCTAGCCGACAAATATGTCACATCCAGGTTGTTTTAAAAAGGAATCTGCACACAATGGTGGCCTTGAGGCGTATGAGGAGTTGAGACTTGCGTTAGATACTGTGCTCAAAATCAGGATGAGTTGCTTCAGAAGGTTTATAGTGATAAACTGCCGCCATTTGATCGCAAAGGGAATATTCATGGGTTCTTTCACTAATTGAGTTTGCAACTGAAGATTCTTCAGATCAGCAAAGGAATAAAGTGTTACTCTCCTCTTTGGACGTCAGGAGTGCTGATCAAGTAGTTTGTTACCTCTCAGCTAGTCCCGTTTCATACCAGGAAGTTAAGGAGATGGTGCTGCGATTGTTTGGCGGAACCGCAAAAATGTTGCAGCAGAAAACTGAGTTCTTGACCACTGGGTTTCAGCAAAACGAGACCCTCACCGCATTCATTGACCAATTTATGATGGAAGCACATGTGCTGATTGGGGCAGGAATTCTATCCAAAGTTGATGTGTGTATTGCAATGGCCTCAGCGGTGAAGCCATACCCTGAGCTTTACAATGTCATAGCCCTGTTGTTAGAGCCTGATGTACCTTTCTTTGAACGTTCAGTTTGTATGTCACTTATCTGTAAATTTTACTTCACTCAATACCAAGCAAATCTGCACTGTCACAGTTGTTCACCCTAGACATGTGATGAAGAGATAACCAGTCAGAAAGAATCCCATCAGGATACTCTCCTCCGTCCAATGGAAGTTCCTTGATTTCGATCAACATCAAACCAGCCAACGATCTGGGCCTAACTACGCTGACAAGGGGCAGTTGTTATACTGTTGGGGTCTGGTTACGTTGAATTTATTCAAAATCAAATACCATATGACACCTTCTTATCCTAAACAAGCCGTAGGTCTTATGGAGTAAGATGTTTTAATTGTGGTCATACTGGACACATGGGACGATGGTGTCCCAGATGACAGATCCCTCCCTTGCAATGAGAGCAGGGCTAAGAGGGAAAAGCATGAGTGGAGTAGAGAAGGGACTCTCTACTTCCTCTACCTTGAACTTACATGTCCCACCTGAGTCTACTGTGTTAAATATAGCTAAAGCTTCTCAGTATGATGATACATTCCTCTACTACCTGCCAGTTGGGTAAGTAAATGTGCTGACCCAAGCGCACGTTGAAGAAATGGCGGAAAAAACTCTCCAGATCATCTGAAGCTTTATGCTTGTCAAATGTTCAATCAAAATCTGTTTGATCAGCTAGAACCGGTCGCAGATGCCCTGTCCCTGAGGGGAATAGACGTCACCCTCCCAATGGACGCTATTGTAACCAGATACCCTAAAATTGGTGTGGGTATTATGAGTTTCCTAAGAAAACATGAATCCCTAAGAGTACACGTGGTAAACAGCCGGGATTCATCTTACTCAGAATGCACTTACTGTGACATTGCGGTAGCTAAAACTTGGGTACGGACTATTATCAATATGGGTGCACCTGTTAATATTGTCTCCACTAAATTGGTGGTGAAGCTGTCCTTAAAACTCGACATAGACCACCAGATGGTGTATGTGACTTCTGGAGCTGAAACCACCACTTCTAAAGGAAAATATAGCGCTCTTCCCTTGCGGTTTGGATCTATTGTTGTGGTGGCTCCAGCGGTGGTATTACCAAACAGTAACTACAATCTATTGATTGGGACTGCATTTATGTGACACTATGGGGCTATAGTTGACATGATGGAAGAAACCCTAGCCTTTGTGGGACAGCGAATCCCTAATTTTTTCACCTCTAGTGGAATGCCGAAGAGCTCAGCGCATATGGGACAGATCAACCTTGCCTACAGCGATGGGGTGATTCCAGTGCACTATCATCAATTAAAAAGGAAAATGTGGGCCCTCCCTCATCAGATATACGAATACTAAGGGTTACCGCATAGAGCAGCTGGAGCTATATCTATTACCTCTGGACATCAAGTAATAATAGACACTGAGTTAGAGGTGGAAGTGCCAGCTGGGCTCTATGGGGAGATCATTGGGCCTTATTAGCAATCCCGGCTTAAACCTCACGTGGCTCCAGGCATCATACTTTTAGGCCAAGGGAAATCATTGCACTGATAGCAAATCTTCAGAACATCCCCATTCGAATCTGCCATCATCAGATTATAGCATATTTACATCTGAACCTGGTTGAAGAGATCAACTAGGTTCATGAGTTCAGTTCTCTGGATGAATTTGGTCTGCCCATCTACCCGCCTCTTGGCACAATGGTGGTTGTACCGCGGGAGAATTTATTTGGGTTATCAGAAGATCAGAAGGAGCGGGCGGAAGTGCTATTTCAAAGAGATCTTTGTGGTCAATGATCTTGATTTGGGGTGCGTTCAGGGGGTTGTTCATCGACTAGACACCGGGGATCATCCTCCCATCAGGTCTTGACCAATCCGTCAATATTGGCAGCTGAAGAAGTTGTCACTGAGGAGATTGACAAGCTGCTGGAGCAGGGAATGCTCAAACCATCTAAGAGTCTTTGGGCTTCGCCTGTCCTAATTGTTAAAAAGAAGGATGGCACTAACCGCATAGTAATTGACTACTGGAAGCTCAATAGCATCACCAAAAAAGATTCATACCCTCTGCCATGGTTTGACGATGCGCTGGATTGGCTAGGTGGAGTACAATACTTCTCAGAAATAAAATTTGATATCTGGTTATTGGAAAATTGTGTTTCCTTCAGCAGAACAATAAAAATGCGCGGTAATTACCTCAAAAGGGATTTTCCAACCAGCATGCATACTACAGGGACTATGTAACGCCCCAGCTACGTTTCAACGAGCAATGGACACAATACTGGGTGTTCTGAAGCTGTTGTGCATTCTTGTGTATCTTGATGATAATAACGTCTTCTCTTGCACGTTTACTAAGCATCTTACTAATTTGGAAAAGGTATTTCGCCAACTGGCTGAGGCCAATGTCAAATAAAGCCTCAAAAATGCCACTTCTTCAGGATCAGCTTAAGTACCTTGGGCTTGTGGTGGATGTGACTGGGCTAAGACTTCACCAAGCTAGAAACCATCCAGAAGATGACAAAGCCCGCTAATAAGTGGGACATTCAGGTGTTTTTGGGAATGGTGGGTTACTACCAACCATTAATACCCAATCTCAGTTGCATCGGAGGTCCGCTGTTTGAGCTACTGAAGAAAGATGCCATGTTCAAATGGATGGAGCGATGTCAATGTGCCTTCAATACACTTATAACGGCATTAGTCAGTGCGCCAGTGTTGCGCTATCCTAATTTTGATAGAATTTTTATAGTGCAAACAGATGCATCCCTTTCCGCTGTTGGTGCAGTCCTGTATCAGAAGGACGATGAGGGAGACGAGCACCCCATGGCGTGCTGTAGCCACAGCTTAAATTTCCATGGACAAAATTATACTATAACTGAGCAGGAATGCTTAGCGGTGATCTATTCATATAAACAGTTTTGAGTCTACTTGCATGGAGTAAAGTTTAAAGTCATGACGGATCTTGCATCATTGTGCTGGTTGCAGAATTTAAAAACCTGAAGGGTGGATAGCCCTATGGGCTCTTAAGCTGAAATCTTATGACTTTGAGATTTTACATTGACTGGGAGCAAAACACCAAAACGCTGACTACTTATAGAGATTACTGACAATTGAAGTTACAGCGGATCTAAGCGATATAATGTTTGACAAAATGCTCAGCAGAAATATGATGAACCACCTCAAGTTATCAAGTTACTAGACGGACTCAGGACCAATACGTTCCTAAGGAATGGGGAATTGTATAAGTGTATAGAGGACATTACTGTGAATATCCCAAGGCCTTCCAACCGCTCAAATATTATGAGTGCACACCGAGCAGTTGGCCATGGCGGAGTCTGGAAAACTATTGAATTGTTAAGGCCAAGGTATTATTGGGAAAGCATGCAATATGACGTGCCTGAGACCCTGTCTTTCTGCCACCAGTGCCAGGTGGAGAAGCCATTCCACCAAAGGACTTCATACCAGTTGGTGAAACCTCGCTTTGCTTGGCATACCATCTCTATTGGTGTCATGGGCCCTCTGCAAATTGGAGCTAATTGGTCTAATTATATCCTGGTGGCAATTGACCACTTGACTAGGTGGGTGGAAGCGCGATCCATCCAGGATCTGGGGGCAGTTACTGTTTAAATTTGTAATGGAATGCATCATACAGCGTCACAGCTGCCCACAGTTTATCCTTACTGACAATGGAACCAACTTCAACTCCCACATTTTACCTAAGCTCAACGAATTAATGGCCATCCGTGGGGTCCCAACAACCCCATATCACCCTGAGTCCAACGGAATGGTTAAATGGGTTAATTGGACTCTGGTGAATATACTTAAGAAGCTGGTTACAGATAGACCCTCTTATTGGACTACCCTTCTTTCTACCGCAGTATTCGCTTATAATATAAGTTACCATTCTGCCATAGGAAAGAGCCCCTTCTATTTGCTTTATGGGCGGCACCCCGCTCTGCCTGCGCTGTTATATGGCTATGTAGAGGACACCGGCGGAATGGATCCACAATGATATTTAACCACACTTACAAATATGATGATTAAGTTACAAACTGAAGTGTACTCATTCAGCTTGGCCAAGAAAAAAACCAGGCTATGGACCAAGTATGGCATAGTGGCCTAACCCAGTTCAAAGATGGGGATATGGTGCTATTCCACAATTAGCACAGGTTTGGGTGGAAGCTCAAACTTGATAATATTTGGATAAGGCCGTTTGAGATAATAGAAAAATTGGGAGTTGATGCTTATACTATCAAGGATCCTGCGAGCAGCCAAATTATAAATTGGGCGCACGCTAAATTTCTTTGTCCATATAAGAAGTAATATAGCTACACTAAAAAGGAAAAAAAGTAATAATAATAATAATATAATAATATAATGAGTTTTTCTTTCTTGTAACAATCACTTTTGTTACTATGATTAGATTTGAACAGCAAATTTGGATAATCCCACACAGGAAAGATGGGCGACTTTAATAACAAAAATAATACAACATGGGTGAGCGTTGCGGCAAGTGGTGCGCTTAATGGTGCAACTAAGGGCAAGAAACGCCCTGGAGGGGGACCAGGAATCCAAGCCATAAAAAAATCGCAAACTCAGACACCATCTGGGTTTATGGTATTTACTGTAAAGCACGCGCAATACATGTACATTCAATTCAATCAACCTTTATCAAAGGTGGAACACGGGATCAGACTCTTCCTTGGGGATGAGTCACCGACCCTGTGGGAGAAAACATGTGAGGCACAGCCCTCACTTTTCCCTCACGTGGTGTACATAGCCACCAACAACATGGGCTACAGCTGGATTGATATTGGTTTTGAAACAGCTGATGAAGCCAATGCCGCAGCAAAATCTGTGTGGAAATTGCCCTCCCTGAGGGCAAAAATTGTGCGCACTGCGCGCACCAGATGGAACAAAGCAAAAAACTTTGTTCATTTCCTTTGACTCGCTCCCCACCAACCTTCCTAATAAGGTAATTAAGGAGGAGCTCCGCAAAGGTCTTGTGGCCTACGGAGAAATCCAACAACTCAAATTACAGCAATTTCGCTTAATGCCTGACCTGTGCACGGGCAAAGCTATCGCTGTAATCAACCCCTTCCAAGAAGTGGAAGAGGATTTATCCAGAATTCCCCGCACAGCAGAATTTCACTTTGCAGATGGGGGCCAGTCAGCTGCATTCTGAGTTACACCGGAACGCGCACCACCCATTTGCAACCACTGTGGCTCACTGGGCCACAAGGAACATGCATGCCCTGTAAAAGAGGGCTTAATGGAAAATGATTTTTGTGAAGAAGCTATGGACGAAGATAATGAAAACTTTGCCAAAATGACTGATGGTCACCACCCATTCCACTGGGGTAAAGATGGACTATACTCCATCGTGGACCCAGTTACAAATAAACAGCGTAAAGCAGCACAAAAAGCCCACAAGAGAGCAGCGGCTGAAGTGGCGGCACACGCGGAATCAGCCATTAACCATGGACAAATTCAGGAAGATATTTTGGATATTCACCAAACCAACCAATCAGAACAATATGCTCAGGTCAAAAATTTTCACAGTAACCTGACTGAGCCACAAAGCGTCATCAGTCATGCATATACTGAGGAACAATGCAACCGCAATTTGGGTGAAAATGCGGTGCACAATGCAACAAAGTTGAACCTCAAAAATATAAAATCCAATCAACAACCCGCATCAAATCAACATGAGACCTGTTCAGGAAAAGTTGATGCAAATGCAAAAAACCGCAATTCCCTTGAATCATTGGGTCAAATCAAGGGAACCAACAATGGCAGTAAAAGAGTTGGAGTACAGACGTGGAGCATGGCCAAAATGAGCCGCGGTGGGATAGGACCAGAGGGTCCTCCCAACCGCTCCTGAGGCGCCGTGGGCACCTCAGTGTCAATATGGACGTTAAACATTATGGGAACCAGGGCTCATACGTCCCAAGTCAAAAAGCTGGCATTCCTGCGAAAACCTCTTGTAGACATCTTGGCCATCCAAGAAACCCACTGCCTACAAGGGGAAGAAGAATCCTGGTCAACCAGGGTCGCACCATCACAATCAGTATGGACCTCTCACTGGGGGTGATAGTCCAAAACAACAAAAAATTTAAAATTACAAATTCATCATCACACTTGCATGGTCAAGTCCTGGTAGCGACAATCACATGCCAAGATGAAATAATTTCGTTAGCATTTATCTATGCACCGTGCACTGCAACTGAGAGAAAAATATTTTTTGAAAAAATTTTTACTCTCACCCTCCCACTAGATATCATCATGTTAGGCGATTTCAACTTCTGGGATAACCCCAATACAGATTGATGGCCTAATCCCATGGGATACCCACCTGAAAACATTGAATATCGCACAATGAAGGCATCTCTTGGCTTACAGGATGCTCTTCCCCCAATTCACCAATCCTTCCCCACATGACAAGACCCAACATATGCGAGGGACTGCTCATATCGATGAGTCATATTGACCACATTCTCATCCCACAATCCCACCACTCAAGAATCCCCAAATCTACAACAAAAAAGATCAATTTTTCTGATCACCGATTAGTTACGGTGCAGCTAGCGCCAACCCAATCCCACACACAGGTGTCGCCTTGGAGAAAGCTTCATCCAGAAAATATAAAATTGCCCGAGATATCTGACTGGGTTGAAAACAAGGCTACAAACCCAGAATTCACAACCCCATTCACTTTGGATCCCATTGGAACTTGGGAAAATTTCAAAAAGGATTTAATCAACAAAACCCAACATATTGCATCACGTAAGTACACCGCGGACATGGCCACAATCAAGCGTACCTTGGAGGAACTAGACCACCTGGAAATATATACTCCGAGTCTGGCTATAGCCCTAATTGGGGACGCAAATAGCAGAAATTTCAGCCCAACTTAACAATCTCATCTTCGAACACCATCACAGAATCAAAGTATATAACAAAGGTAAGTTCATAAAGGAAGGCAAAACCTGTTCAACATACTTTTTCTGCCAATTCCACTCCTGTGGAAACCAGCCCGCGTACACACAGGTCTGCAAGACCAACGGCACTATGGCAACTGACCCTGAGGAGGTCAAGGCGGAAGTACACCGCTATTAAACCGAATTATATTGCAATATGCCAACAGATCCACAAAAAATTAAAGAATCTATTCAAACTGCCAAGATACAAAGTACACTACCAAATTACAATATACTATCCCTTATTACACGGGAGGAGCTTTGGGAAACAGTTCGCGGTGCACTACGTAGGAAATGCCCAGGGCCTGATGGGATACCCTACAAAATTACAAAAAATATTTTCAACAAATTGCCCCCCTCCTATTGGCGTCAATGAATCAGAGTTTGTTGGAAACACGCCTATTACCAGGAGGCCATGAATCCTACGTTATAACCTTGTATAAAATGGGTGACAAGTTGTAACTGGCCAACTGGCGCCCAATTGCACTCTCCAACACTGACACAAAAATTCTAACAAAAATTCTAGCAGCTAGATTAGGCTAAATTGAATCTGACTTCCTATCACCCAACCAGTTTGGGTTTATACCAGGGCGTTCAATCTGGAACAACATACACCCTGTTGCAAACATTTGTCAATCCAAAGCAACTGGTGCTCTGGTCTTCTTGGATCAGGAAAAGGTGTATGACCGTGTTAGCTGGCCATACCTAAAAGAATGTCTACATGCCTTCAAACTCCCACCAAGATTCATAAAATGGGCGATGCTCCTAACAGAATCTGCAACCATGGATGTATGCGGCCCTGGATTCCTAAAAAACAATATTAAACCACACAGAGGGCTCAAACAAGGGGATCCCCTCAGCCCACTGCTATACAATTTCAGCTTTGACACGCTCCTCCGAGTAACTGACTCACATCTCATGGGATAACCGCACAAGGACAACCAACAGTCAAGATACTGGCCTTTGCGGATGACTGCATAACAGGTATAGCAAACAATGAAGATGCCCGACAGCTGGAACGCACTCTAGAGGAATACTCCAAGGTGAGCAATGCATTTCTCAACAAAAGGAAGACAGAAATCATCCTCTTAGGCAAATACATAAGCAATTGGGCCACAACATCAGAACCTCACACCAACACTCGAAGAAAAAACCCAATTATTTTACCCTTTGCAACACCTCCCATCACCACTCCTGTCCAACACCTTGGAATCTGGCTAGAATCAGGGGGATATGCTAATGAGACAATGGAAAGTAACCTGTTATAACGGGTATCCAAACGCGTAGCCTCCCTCAAGGGGAGAACCCCAGGACTAACAGGACGAGTTACAGTTGCTAACTCGCTCATCCTCCCAATACTGTGGTACCAGGCCCACGCGATAGCCTTCTCACCTACCTTTATAACCTCAATTCGCGCGCTTATCCAGGGCTGGCTGTGGCCTGGATCTCACCCTCCTATACAGATGGAAACACTATTTGGTCCACGCTCAAGCGGAGGCATGAGACTAATAGATTTTGATAGCCATGCCAATCACATCCTAGGTACCTGGATAAAGGAAATCCTTGCTCCAGACCTCTCACAACAACATTGGTCCAGAGCAGCAAGGACTAACTTTGCACAGGCGCTCAAATTAACCAACCCACATAGTCCACCCAGACTACTTTCATACCTTGCCAAGCACCCTACTGCAACAGGTCCGCATGGAACCTACCCTCATTTCAAACATATCCTCCAAACTATCCGCCGTATGGGATGGACCATAGAGAACATGGGTACTATACAGGGAAGGGGATGACCCAGCCCCCAATTCAAATTAAGAAACCCAGAAAACCACCCCTAGAGGGATATGCTCGCAACAACCCCAAGCATAGCTAGGATAGAATACCTAGATATGCTGGACATTCCCTATGATTTAACCACACAGAAAGAAATGTGGAAAATGACACACCACCCACTCCTACAGCCAAGGATAAGAGCAAACGCCTGGCGCTGTTTGAGAAGGACCTATAGGATGGCGGACCACTCCAACTCCCTCTACAAAAAATGTGCAGTATGTGGAGGGGAGGGACCCCTACATCACCGCCTAGAAACATGCCCCAACCAAAGCTATATGGCAGGAAGTCGTACGCCTGCTCAAGATTCAAAACGAACAGGAAACCTCGATATCAAAAGGTATCTTTGCGCTCCAGATCGAGTCACCAATACCATTTACCCTCCGCTCCCTAATAATACCCATTGCAATGTGGACTGTAAACACAATTGCATTAGATGCGTTCAAGGGCACGGTCCCAACCATTCATGGGATTATTAACAGATTCCATGTCCACTTACTAGAGCACTTCCAAGCCTGGCTCTATGGATATATGAGACCAAGACAAAATGCGCTCATAGAATCATGGTTCCCACTCTGGTTCCTCCACACAGACCCTTTCCTTCACACCTCCTCCATAGCAGGGGAAACCCCCTTAAAGTAGTGCACCAACCCCCCATACCTGGCAGTCCCGCTGGCAACAGGGGTAACTTGAGTACCCTGGGGTGCCAAATTTTATATTTGTTAGTTATTCTCTTAGTTTCACATATATTTGGTAATGTCTGTCCCCTGGTCGGCTTACCTCGGTTTTGTAAAAATATAATAATATAATAAAATAGTACAAAATAATAATGTATATATGTGTAGATGCTAGCGGGTTTATTAAATTAATGTGGAATGTCCTTTGAGGTCTTTCGCTTCACTTTCTTCATCTTCCTGTCTTTTTTTGGCTTCTTGTGGTGTTCTTTTTGTTTCAATCAATGAGACCTGTATTTCTTCTTCTGCTGCTTCAGGCGTGCCGTAGTTTCTAAGGACTCAACTGGGGTTGGGGGTGGAGGTGAAGGCTGCTGAGGTGAAAGTGAAGGGGCTGGCATCCACTCCAGGGCCACTACGCTAGGCCAAAGAAGAGAGGGTGGTGCGATAGGGACTAGAAGAGGAGAACAGACTGGGATTCCAGGGTAATAGGCGAGGTGGGGAGAGTTCAGCTGGTTGATCGAGTTGAAACTGTTCTTGTCCCACAAGGAGCAGAGCTTGTGACCACATGTGTTGATGCTCCCAGGAGATCAATGAGTACGCCAACAGAGGGGGCCAAAGTCGTAAGGGCTGGCGAGTAAGCAGGTGAGTGCCAGCTTGAAGGGAAAATGATGCGCCCAGGGCCAGGCAATCTACAAGGAAGTCCTCCATGCTTGGATATGCTATCAGTAAAGGACCGGTTGCGGTGAATGCTGATCACCAGGCCCACTTGAGGGCTGTCTGGTGCTTCTCTATTCCTGAACCTAAAGCAGTGGCAAGATGCAAAATTAAGCTACCTAAGATCGCCATGATGGGAATGTACTGTGATGGAACATCAGCGCTGAGGGCGGTGAACGCTGCGGTGACCCCAGAACAAAGGCGAGCTAATAAGTTGTTGCGGAAGTTTACCCCTAAGGACTGGAAGTGAGTAGGAGCTCAGGGGAAGGACCCTGACCAGCAGGCTATCACCCGCTGCACAAAGCACAGCATCCGCTGAATGGACATAGCCATGGGATGAGGTTCAACAGGAGATAGAAGCACTAGGTGATTAAAGCCACTCAGCAGGAGCTGAGCCACTTCATTATGTGAAGGCCCCCAGCTCCGCTCCCCTCCCCAGTGTAGCGAGTCACAATGTCCCCGAAGGGGGCGCGCCAGGAGGCCAAATGGCTGACAAATTTGGGAAGAATCTCTTCCTGGGTTAGTAGAGTTGTGAGGTCCATGTCAGCCTCATCCTCATCAGCCAGGGGAAAAAGGAACCAAGGAAGAGGGATATGGCCTGGGTCAGGTAGCTCCACACCTAGCCACAAATGATAGAAGAAAGTGAACTCATGGACTTGCAGATGTTGGCGCGGAATTGTTCTCATAGTGATTGCAGAAAAAAGAGGCGTAGAGCTTATTGTCCAGTCAAAGGGGGGTAATGTTGAGAATCTATATGACTGGATGACAAGCCATCATTATGACCACGCTGCTCATTGGAGGAATTCCGCCAAAGGATCAATGGACAGAATACACTGAGGATGTTTCAAAGCTATAAAGTGATTGGTCGCTTTAGGATAAGGTGATAATGGGTCATAATGGGGCTTATCAGATTTCCTTTAAATAGGGCATTAAGGTGATGTCAACATTTGACAAAAAGATATATTGGATCACCTTGAATCAAGGCGATAAAGGATTGAAGAATAACAAGCTGAAACCAATGAAAAGATGGTGACATAAATAACTAAGCGAAAGGGTCAGTACCAACAGACGTCGCTGGGATATCAGTGAAACGAGGGGAAGAGAAGCAGTCTTCAAAGGTTTTTAGAAAGAAGAAAAGGAAGAAAGGAAAGGACCAGAAGGGGATCCACTGACAGATTGTACTTTAAATAAAGAAGTGTTAGGGGAAATTGCTCCCGTGTTATTATAAATTAAGTAGTTACAAGTATATCAAGGAACCGGTGATCATCATATTGTCCGTTCTAATTGTTCAATGAAGGAAACCCTGTGCGAAAAACCCTTTAGCGGGTACATACCTAATCGCCAAGATTCAACAATATTTTTTCTTGAAATTGTTGAATAACTGACTTGGGGTTGTCAAAATGGTAAATTAGTGGTTTTTGAGAACACCTTCATGTCATTTAAATGAACAATCACACAGCTCAGTTTAAGATTTTGCATAAAATGATCCATCGCCCATTGAAACAATATGCTCACATTGAATAATCCCTGAGAGAGCCAGATAGATTAGATAATCCTTCTGTGCATATTATGAATCACTTTTATGGGTCTTCTAGCAAATAGTCTATATGCCAGTAACTTCTAGCAAGGTCTATTGCAGAGAAGACATTTGATCTAGTAAATGGGCAAGAGCATTGTCAATTATTGGAATAGGATAGATGTCCTTCTTTTTGAAGCTGTTTAGATTCCTGTAATCCATCATTATTCTGTGACCTCCATTATTATTCTATTTAAGTAACAGTGGGGATGACCATGGACTCTTGGAGGGCATAATTAAGCTGGCATCCCATAGTTTTTTTAGATCAGTCATCATGTATTTCTCCTCTACATTTGACTTCCAATATGGCTCCGATTATGCTGGGTTGAATCTCCTAAGTTAATGCTGTGTATCCAGTTCTTCATATGACCTTAATTAACATCTGATGTGAGAAACATCTTGATAATCTTCAAGTAGCATATATACCTTCTCAAGTTCCTCCTGAAATAACTTATCAGATATTTGAGCTTGAGTTATGGCACAAATTAAATTATTGGCGGGTAGGCCCAAATCGAGTTGAGTAACAATAAGATGTACCTTGTCATTTTTATCAACTGGAATTAACTGTCCTTTTTCAATTTTATGATTTCTTTAACTACAATTCGCAATTTGTCAGGTTTCAACTATTTACACTTGTCCACTAAAATGCTGGGTTGAGGATTCCTGGTAGTACTATAAATTCAGATCTGTTGATTCCATCAACGCTAATGATGTGTGTTAGCAGTTTGGGTATCTTTAGGGTTATGTTGATATAGAACAATCTTTGTTCTCCAGGTTTTATTTTAACTCTACAGTAACATAGAAAGGTATGAAATCTGTTAATCTACTGAATTGGGGAGCTATTTTATATTTCTTCCAGAAGTAGATTAATGTAAAGTAAAAAAGGTCAGGTTACTAAACTATAAAAGAGGAATCCTTCTTGCTGAACTCTTTAATATCCAGAATAAGGGGAACTCCTTTTATGAGGAGAAAAAACCCTTCCTTTATTTTGATATCTTCTTCGTATTTAATCATAATTTGCACACTGATAAGTATGCTTTATTGACTGTTGTCCAGAGCGATTGCAAGAGCTGAGAAAGCTAGTTTGCCAATTGGAATTGACAAGGAAAAATAGGAACTTATTGCTTTGGCGTTGTTCAGACCTGCAGTGATATACTCCTGGGTGTACCTGAGGTCCAGGATGAATCTGATCTTCAGGATGAACTGGGATGAGATGACTTTGATCAGCGATTCTGTGTCCAATATAGCCATTAATCTGACCTTATAAATTGCTAGTTTTAATATAGTTATTGTTCACCCAAATTTGAGTGATAGGATAGAACTTACTTTTAAAAAAAGTTGCAAAGAGCTTCCTTGCAGACTCAGGATGTTTCTTCTTTTTTCCATTAGACTGTGTATGCTTGAGATGATTCAGATCAGATGAGAAAGATACTGGTCTTCATCACTGGCTGTATTAATCACTCTAGGACGCTAAATGACTTGACTGAGGTAGGTGTCCTCCTGGACCTGAGCGTCATCTATATTTTTGGCATGCATGAAATATGGGATGGCAATATTAGCGAATGTACCTAAAATGTAATAACCTTTATATTCATAACCCCTTAGAGTCTTCATAATAACGCCTCTCTTTTAACGTGAGGTGTGATAATGGCAATGTGCGTGTTTTAGGTAATATAGAATAATTAACTTTAGAAGTACCTGACCCTAAGATGGCTGCTCTTCTCCCTGCTCAGCAAGAGCAGGGTTCTATTTGAAGCATTAATATTTGGTGTGGTTATTCCTCTTACAATATTTGTACTTGAGCTTCTCCACCTTCTTGGGGGGTTTTTCTCCACATTTTACACTCTGGCTTTTGTGGGAGCCTTCCATGTGGTTTCTGGCTTGTATCTATCATTCACATGGAGCAGAACTTCCTATATGCCTAAGACAACTTTAAGGCTTCATTTTACTGATGTGACGTTCATGGCTAAGTCAGGATTACTATGTAAACCGGCAACAACGCCCACTATGGCATCATCCAGAATGAGCATTTTTAAAGTCAACAGAATTTGAGCAACAATATAAAAGCACTACACAAATTTGGCTAGGGTTTAAGTTTGGCGTAGCACAATCCTCATGAAGGCTTGTTTCTTCATACTCAAAATTTTTTAATATAAACTTGATAAGGCCTTTTTTCACTTTAATACAAGTATTCAGGTTGTCCATGTGAGGTACCATAACCTCCTGGGACATGCAACAGAAACAAGATATGATGTGTTTAACCTGCTGATGGTCAGTGGCACCTTCCATTGCAGCCTCATTGACATAAAGGAAGGATGCAATACTTCCTTCTTTTAGGTCTGAACTTGTGCATAATGTAGGTTTAAAGGTAGTGAAATTTAATCGTGTGAACAAGTACTCCAAGAGCTTCTGATTCAGTAATTTTAATGTGTGCCACTTTGCTCAACTTATCAATAGTGTCATTGAATTTGACTCTGTAGTGGGCTAAAATGCCGCTCCATATATTTAATGGTAAGCCTTGGCGCGTCATCCAGAAAGTCAATGCATCGTTTGAGAATAACTTTATTATTTACAGATTTTTAATGCGGACATCAAGAGCATTGAGTTGCTGATGAGCAGTGGAGTGGAAGTTTTAATATGAGTTTGTTCTTACTTTCTAGTCTTCCAATGCGCCGGTTTAAGTACTCCTTCATCTCTTGGCATTCAGTGCTTTGAGGATTGTTCATCTTATATTTTAATTCTTCTGTAAGGTTACTCCAGCGTTTCTCAGCTTCATTGAGGAGATAATAAATCTGAATAATGTCTTACTAACAAGGAAAATTGCTCCTTATATTGTTCACTGATTTTTTTAAGTTGATCACAATTAAGTGTATAGCCACATGAATTGCACAGGATCCCAGATCCTTCCCACCTTGGGCTACTCAGGAGAGAAGGTTCTGAGATACAGACTGATATTCTGACTTTTAGTGTACTCCAAGATCAACGGTTTTTTGGCAAGCTCTGGTTGGGACTTGAAGAGCTTAATATGTTCTTCCTCATTATTATGACTAGTGAATTATGGGCTGTCATTTCACCTCAGGCATCAACATCAAACCCTTAAAGATTATGGGCAAAATCTTCAAGTAGCTTTTGGGTCATTAAATTGGACTCCATAATATTTTTGAGAAAGTTCTAAGGCCTTCTTTACATTCCTGAGAACTTTAGATTTAATGTCCCACTTGGTTTATAAAGTTGAATTATATAGGAGTGATTTGCTTTGATTGTCAACATACGTCCCCTATGCTGTGTGATGTCAAAATATATGCCTGTTCATAGGGCACTATCAACACCCAATGGGTATTAAAATGTGATGGAGCTTCTAATTTAGGACATCTATTAGGTGAACAACATGGCATAAAGCTGGGTGTATGAATCACTTAATAAATCAGAATAGGATTTCACTTGAGCTATATGTCTCTAAGATTACTAGAATTGGATAAACAACATGTAAGTCCTGTCATTGGTAGATGCATCTTTTTGCCTGGCTTTTTCTCATGAGTTTAGGATTCCTTGAGTCAATTCTCTGATCACTTCATTAGAAATCTAGGTTAGGCGTTGAGTTTTTGGTATCTCCATTGAATTTTCTTGTATTCTTTTAACTGTGACCATGAGCGGACTTTCCATTTGGTCATCGTCTTCACCGTTACCATTGTGCTCCCAGTGGGTTACACTTATAAAAGGATTTTCTTCCATGGAGAGATCAATTAGATGAAGGTATAGTTAATGAATGGCTGTGCCCCCTTTAGTTAGCATCAGCCTGTAGGGCTTCTGTTTTTTTGAGGCTCAATGGTACTATTCTCAAGAAGCCCAACAATCAAATTTACTTTAAATCTAAGTCTTTTGCAACTAATCTATCTTTTTAAGGGAGGCCAAATATTGCTTAGTTTTGAGCAAGTATAGTATCCATCCTATGATAAGAGGTGAAGGGACTTTATTGAAGTAAAGTTACTAAAATAGAGAATTAATAATATAACAGATAACTTAATTTTGAAAAAAATATTGGGGTGTTTATATGTCACTAGAAACAACATAATCCTCATAATGTAAGTGATAATACAATTAGTGAGGAGAGGGTATCTCAAAGGTAGGCTCTTTGTTGGGTAGCGCATCCAAATTCAAGTTATATTTATATTTAATTTTTTATAAATAGAAATTGTACTTTAAATACCCATGTGGATAAGACTAGGTATTATGTAGTTTGATCAATTACCAGATTCAAGATTTGTACCCTTTTTAGGGTATTACTTAATTTATTTTCATTGTAAGCCATCTGATTAAAAAGTTGCCTCACCTTCTGGTAATGCAATACTTTAGATATCCACAATTTCATCCTAAGGAATTTATAGGCTCATTTTGGGTCAGAGGAGATCTATAGTATTAAATTGTGCTCACTATCTTTTTAAGGTTATCTGTATAGTAAATCAATATGTCTTAAACACCATTTTTTGGTCTGGGGGTCAACTATTTTCAAGGGGTTGCTCTATTAATACTCTTCCTATTATGTTCAATACTCAGGTATCTGACACAAGGCTTGCATTGCGGCCAACATGATCTTGCTAAAACGGCTAACCCATCATTGGATCTAAGGGTTTAGGCCATTATTGTATTATTTTCTTAATGCTACAGGTGGTTTCACAGGAGCTGTGTAGTGATAACTAGTGTGATATAGGGCTCTCTTTGTCCTCACATAGTAATCAATACATCAAATTTTCTGCTGAAATGCATCGCTGACCTCCCTATGTATCCCATCCTGTCCGCTATGAATCTTTCCCAAATTTTGGGTCTGTTGGCTAATATACATGCCGCCTCATACAGTTTCTATGGCCACATTATTTAAGCCACTGCTTGCTGTGCGCTGGTTCCATCCTTAGGGTTGTTTAATACCTGGTTCTTGAAAATCAACTACATTTACCTATAAGTGTTAATATGGAATCAAAGACAGGGCGCAGACATGTCATTCAGTTGAGTTTACTATCACCACTCATGCTGCTCATTGTAATCTCCATGATAAGCTGATGCTGGTTGCTTTAGATGTTTTGCCCAAGAATGAGTCTTCAAGCCTTCAGCCCCCTCAACATAATCCCTTCCTATCACTGGCCATTCACTGCATGTTAAGCACCCCCATTGACCATCTGTTTACCAGGATAAGGTGGCTTACTCTTATGTTCCTCTCCCAACTGTCACAGCATCATGACATTGCTTTACCCCTTCTCTGATGAAGTTTTCCTGCAAGAGTGGAGTCCCAATAGATCACCTTGTTGGAAGGTTTGAAAAAGGGAAGTGTAATATAAGACTTTATAGGTCCTTTTACCCTCTTTCTTTTTAAAATGATCCTGTTCCTAAATTACTTAGTAGATCTCAATTTGTGAGATTTTAGGCTCTTATGAAAAAAATTTCTCATCTACACCACTGACAGTACTTTACTCCAGGAGAGTTTTCTATATTGTATTGGTTAGGTTTAACTGAGTATTACATTTTGTTTTAAGTTTCAGATTTCTGAACCTGAGTCAAAACGTTTTGATATTTTACAGCCAAGGTTAGCCTTGAAGCTGGTTTGTGCCTCTCCTGAGCATCTTTTTTCTCTTAGGAGCTTAAAAAATGGCTCAGGAGAGGCTCATAAGAAGGGCGACCTTAAAGGCCAAGCCCAATTATTTCTGACCTCATGTGGAATTCTCTTCTTATCATTAGGTTTCTTGACGTCCTTTAGGCCACCCTCACCTTGACTTAACTAAAGTGTATAATATTCCAATATCTAATCTTTAGTGAAGGATATTAGACTATTGACTCTACTATCATATTTTTCTTTTGAAAATTGCTTAGGGAAAATCATAATAAATAATTAATAAATATAATATATATATAATATACTTATAATAACATAAATTAGGAAGATAGTTTAAACTTCAATAATTCATTTTTATAGGATAAAGGGGTTTAAAATGGTGCAAATATATTACCCTGCCTGATTGGCTAATTATATTTGACTCTTTAATCCCTAAAGATTATGATGTCAGTTACATTGCTTATAATTAGTTGAGAGCCTAATCTCAACAGAATGAAATATTTAAACTATGACTAATTGGTTACAGCCAAAAAATTACAACAAATATGCTATATCTTTTTTAATTTTGATTAGTTCTGAGCAATAAACATTTATTTTAAAATACACAAGATGATCTGAACCTCAAATGCATGCTGTAACATTTAAAATAGAATCAAAACATAAGTACTACAATTTAAATAAATCACTTGGATTAGTTGTTTAAAATAAGCTGTTACCCATTGTTGGACTTTGCCTTCTTGCTTAAGGGAGAAGAATGTTTTAGGTGCAAATAGTCCAAATGATGGGGGATTTCACTCCTTCACCAGCTCAAATCTGGTTCTTGTCAGACAATTACCTGTCCAATTTTAAAACAATATTGTATCAAATTTTAATAAGGTTAAAATTGGCCCAAAAACCCTGGTCAATTCTTGGTGGAATCCCTTAAAATGGGGAAATACTTCCAAACCCCCTCCTTGGTCAAATAGCCCTATAGTTAAGGGAAGGGCTACGCCAATCTTGTGGCAAAATCAGGGGAGTTGCTCTAAGGGTCCTAACCACCCCAATTATAAATTTAGTTCAAGCACCTTCGCTGTGACCACCCCCTTTTATAACCTTGGAGGGGGTCTCACCAGGTGCCAATATTTTCCTGTTAGGTGATTGGCATTAAATATATAAAATCCTTGCCTCACAGGTTCATCTTACCTGGCATCGACCCAACTTCAGTTGACAAGTGTAATTTTGTGAGTTTCAAGAGTTCCAATAGGTTGAATTTTTATATTTCCTAAATACGTTTGAAGCATATAATGAATTTTGTGCCCATTGCACTTTGAGCCTCAAGTTGCTTTAAATACTAAGCAGCAAGATCTTAATGAGGTTCGCTTGTTACCTTATTTCTAGCTCTAATAATTTATCATAAAACTAACTTTTTTGGTTTTATTATAGGTTTTTATATCTAAATTTTAGTACTACAAAATCCACTGTAAAATTTATTCTGGCAGTTGAGAGTAATATTTCTTCTGCAAACTATTGTTGTAATTCAGGTATAAAAATGCACCAGCGAGCATGCCAACAACCTGAATTCAAACAAGTGGTGCTCACTACAGGGGGTACCTGTACACCTCAATCTCATAAAAATGGAGGGCTTAAAGTGAGTTTTCCTCTTCCCCCTTCCACGGATATTAAACCAAGGATAGTTGCCCTTGAACAGCAACTAGTCAGCACTTTATCATGACTTAAAAAGATCAAACAGAGCCCTTATAAAACCCTATAAAGACAAGTACCCCTTTGTTGTTAGCATTGATTTGGTTGTATATGTCTATGAATCTTTCATGCAAGGCGTGCTTGACCACCAGAATATTCAGCACTATTTTCATTGTTTAAGTCACCTGGCCAAGAGATGTTGATCCCTCATATGGATACTCTGCGCACCTGGGCCGAAGTTAAGAAAGCATTTGTAGCTGAATTTGACTCCAAACAGATTCTAAACAGGGAAAAACTGACCTTTATGCGCCTTCATATGTATGAAGGCGAACAGATCACTGCCTTTGCTGAGCGATTTTACCTTGTTGCCCAGAGGTTGTCAAAGTCTAACATGCTAAATCTGGATGATGCCATCGCTGCCAAGTTAACTGGGTTAGCTTCTCAAAATTCTCTAGCTAGGCATATCATTTCCATTAAGTACAACTTCAAAAATGTCCACAACATAAAATATGCTTTGTTAGATGTTGCTGATTTTCGTACCTGTGCAACCACTAAAGAAGCTGTGGTGAAACCCCATGTTCTAACCATTGAAGAGTTTTCTCCTGTAGGGCATCGGGCGGTGGCTCCAATGACCTCCATGGGGCCCCCTATGCATATCCACCCTGTGAAACCAGCTCCTTTATTGCAACTATAAGCAGATAACAATCATCCCATAGGTCTTGGACCTTTTAAAGCAGCTAATACTGTGCTTACTCCCTAGCTCATAAATCTGCAGTGCCTTCCCCCCAGCCAATCTGGTAGTTGCATGCCCCAATGGTAAATCCTGCAACAAAGAAGGGCTTTCTGGGAAAACGTACGATCAGAGGATGGCTACCCAACCTCATGTGCTTGACTCCCCTACTTCTATTGCGTCATTACCATTTGTTGAGAATACCCCTGAGGACAAATATGAAGGGGTTATGAAGATGTTGGTTACTACATACTAAGAGTATCCGCTGAAGTGGAGGTTCTTGATTGTTTGAACGCTGAAGGAGTAGTTGAGACCTCCATACCTGAGGAAACCTACCTCAGCAAAGTTCTAGGGTGTCCTTAAGGTTAATGACACCTCCAGCGATGCTGATCAGTTTTTGGCTGGCTTAATTCGATCTTTTCAGCAGGTCCATACCTTTTAATCCACCTTGGAGAGCTACCCAGACCGCTCACAAACTAAATTGCATCTTCCAGATCATAGGAGGTTTTAGCTCTGTCACCTAACTTTGGAGGAAACTCATCAAGGTGGGAGTGGTTATTCAGAAAGTCCAGGTGATGGCCATCTTGGATACTGGTTTCCGAATGAATGTAATCTCCTCCAAGTTGATAAAAACAATCAAGCTAGCGCATGACTTGGAGTACAATAAAGGTTTTGGAACCACCGGCCCAAATAACACTCACACCATTGGGGCATATTCTTCCCTTCCCATTCATATTGGGAAGCTCTTGTTATCAGACCCAGCACTGGCCTTGGATAACAACACCTTTGATATGCTCATAGGTACCTATTTTATTATTGAGTACAAGAGAATAATCAACATGAAGCAAGGTTTCCATTCGTTACTCAACTAAGTCCCTTAGGTTTATCCAATAATGACTTATTAAGAACTACTATTCTTGCCTGGTTGAATACCCATTTTCTGCTTTGCCTTTACATTAAACCACTTCTGGGCGCAATACAAAAATTGGCCAATTTAGTGTATGCTAGGGACGGTATTCCTTTCTATGCTTCAGACGAGGTCTTGATTAAGCCTGGTGAACAAATAGTGGTTGACACAAAAATCACTTTACATCCCACACTACTGCTTGTTGATTATCATAAGTCTTAAGGGCATTAGCCCCTTAAAGCCTCCGGTATTGCCTGGTATACTAGACCCAGCCTACAAGAGGCATATCACCTACTGTTGGGAACCTCACCTGCAAGGGCATCGTTGTAAGAAAACACCAGAAGATTTTCAGAGGCTTTTTAGTCCCAATAGAGGACATTGAGCGTATTTATTTCATTGGCTCTATGATGGATATGGGCTTGCTAATGGATGACCTGTTATGTAATTTTCCTAATATCCTTATCTCGGATGAGCTGACCCCAGATGAGCTGGAAAAAGTCCAAAATTTAATAAAAGATATAGCGACATATTCAAATCAGAGTCCGACTATGGACATATGAAGGACTAGAGCCACTCTATTGATGTGAGGGATGCCCATCCCATTTGGTTAAAACCTTATTGAAAATACAAGGTGGAAGAAAAGCAGATGAGGACTGAGCTCAAGTTGTTACTAAACGCGGGGTTACTAGTTTCTTCACAAAGCCCTTGCTCTTCCCCCTTTTGCTAATTAAAAAGAACGGAGGTCATTGGTAGTCATGGACTACTGCAAATTAAATAACCTCACAAAAAAGGATATCTATCCTATCCCCCACATTGACAACGCCCTGGAATAAATCTCCAGATCTAACTTCTTCACCGAGCTAGACTTGGCCGGCAGCTATTGGCAAATGGAGCTTTCTCAAAAAGTCCAGGAGAAATGTACTCTTATTTGCAGTGAAGGTCTCTTCCAACCCCCAGATTACCTCAAGGGTTGTGCAAAGCATCTGAAACTTTCCACGTGCCATGGACTACTTCTTGCTGATTTTATAGTTAAGTTGCGTCATAATCTATCTTGATGACATCACGGTGTTCTCAAAAACCTTTAAAGAACATCTTAATCACCTAAAGGAGGTGTTTCAACATTTACATAAGTCAAAAATCAAGTTAAAACTCTCAAAGTGTACCTTCTTACAAAGGAAATTGGATCTCCTTATACAATCCACTTCTCAAGAGGTAATCCAACCCATGCAATATAATGTTAAAGTGAAAAAAATGCCTCCCCCTAAAAATTTATGGGATATTCAGGTATATCTAGGGATGATGGGGTATTCACATCATTTCATCCCCAAGCTCACCCAGCTCAGCGAGCCCCTTGTCCGCTTATTGACAATGAATACCCCTTTTTATTGGGATGCTGAACATGAGGCTGCTTTTGAGACGCTGAAGCAACTGCTACAAGGACGTCTTAACCTTGGCACCCAGATTATGGTAAACCTTTCAACTTGTTTACTGACGCCTCAGATTATGCCATTGGGGGCATCTTGGCTCAAACGGATGAAAACAGTATAGATCATCCTGCATCCTACTCTAGTAATATGTTGTCAAAGGCGTAATACAACTACAGCGTCACAGAGAAGGAGTGCCTAGCTGTTTTGTTAGCTGTGAAGAATTACCACCCTTTACTGTATGGAACTACTTTCACTGTGGTTACAGACCACGCTACTTTAAGATGGTTACAAAATATGAAGGATCCTATTGGACTGTTAGCGCGCTGGGCTCTAAAGCTCCAGCATTATGACATGAAGGTCAAACACCATGCTGGAACCCGTCACATGAATGTTGATGGATTAACTCGGCTGTCAGTCCTGAATTTGGATAACAGAGAAGCAGAAAGGGTATATGACTTATTAATTAACCCTGATGACTGGCAGGATGAGGATGAGCCTATCCAGAAAATAATAACCTGGCACTCCCACAACAATAAAAGGGAGAGCAGGAAGTTGTATAAGCAGGTGGGGGCAAAAAGGTTTCCCTATCTTTGGCCCTAAAAACGTGTACCAGCTTTCCTGAAAGTTCACTATACTTTAGGTCATGGGGGAGCGAAGAAAGCCTACGAGTGGATTAGGGAGCAATATCATTGGGAAGGAATTATTAAAAATATTGTTAAAATCATGGAAGCCTGCCTCACATATAAGAAGCAGTCTAGCTTTAACACGAGGTACCAATATCAACCAACTACCCCCAACAACCTTTCCATACCATTGGCCAGCATGTGATAGGTCCCCTCCCATAGAAAACCAGTGGGAACATATGCAACCTAGTTGGCATTGACCATTTTTATTAGGTGTATTAAAGTCGTGGCTCTCACAGCTCAAACGGCCAAGGCCACTGCAACGTTTTTGCTTAGGAACATCTTCACTCGTCATGGCTGTCCCCAAGTCTAATCTGCGACCATGGCAGGTTTTCACTTCCAGAGTAGTCAAAATCTTGGCTACATCCATGGGAGCCCAGCAACTCTTCTCGGCTTCATATAGTCCTTCTTCCAATAAGAACATGGAGAGAGCAAATGGAACTTGGTTTCAATCCTACAAAAATGGCCTCTTCTGATCCACTTCACTGGGACCAATTCCTCCCCAGTGCTCTTATGGCCTACCAGATTAGTTATCACCAGATCTTAAAAATGTCCCCATTCCATGTTCTATATGGGCGAGAACCAGGGATACCCACCCTTTAGTGAAAGATTCTTTCTCCTCTAAAGTTGTGGAACCTGAAAAGCTATGAGAAGACTGGCTGTAAGGAGAGTGTCTATAACTCTCCCATTTCCAGTGTGGTGGTGCTCGGTGCACAGAGCCAACGCATGGAAACTAACCATTATTACTAAAGTTACTAGCGCCCAGCAGAAAGCTGGAACAATAATAACTACAACCAAGAAATGCGGTCAGGAACCATCCAAAAATGACGCGGTGCACCAAAAGAGAAGGGGTAAAAAGCCCAGGTTGGAGGGTACCTGGGAGAACCAACAGTGCACATGGGGAAAATTGGATTGCATCCACAATGGCAAGGTTCACGGAGCATGAGACCTCCTCGAAGAGGTTTGCGCACAGGATCATTATAAAATACATAAATAAATAAAAAACGGGGAAAGGTTTTCTTGCTGAAGTCGACCAACAAGGAATGTAGGTCAGGGAAAATATAACTAAACTTGAATGGGAGAATTAGGGTCATGCCGCAGTGGGCCCAAGCACCAACCCACCAATAGGGCCATGCTGCCATTTGAATTAGTAGAATAGGCTAAAACCAACTTCACTCAAGTGATTGATTGAAGTTGGATTCAACCCAAACGATTTGTCCCAAAAATGGAATGGGTTTTGAAACACCGTTCCTTGACAACTGAATAGAACCATCCGCGTTAATTTGGTAGACCATCCATTTTAACGCCTGGACCATTATAAGGGGCTGGGCACCTGGCACCCCACTAGTCCTAGCCTGGGAATATTTTGCCCATACCAAGCGTTGGTCTAGGGTATTCTTCCGGTCTGGGAGGCCCTGTAAATTTCACCTTTTGGGCCTCCTAGCGCCCAGCCTTGTCCTTGGGGTCAGTCCCTACTATGATGTCATGGGACCATGAAATTACCCTCTCCTCCTGACAGGGCTCAACCCCCCTCCAGGGGCTTGCGCAAGGGAAAAGTTCTTGTGGGCAGGGGCCAACTTCATGGCAGCAACGGTCAGTGTGGGGCGAGATCCAGCAGCCTGGGGGAAACGCTCGTGGAAAGCTATAATAAGATTTTTGGGCATGCACACAGTCACGCGCTGGATCCCAACTGTTCTCTGCAGCGTCAAAGCCCTTCAAGGATACCAGGTACTCCAGTCTTCTTTTGATGTGGCGAGAGGCAACTATCTCTTCCACCTCCCACTCTGGCGCCCCATTTAAGAGATTGGCCTCGGGAGTCTCTGGTGGAGGGGCCCTCAAACAACATGAGTTTGCTCTCATGAAACACCAAGAAGATCTGATATGAAGAGGGAGGATTCAGCTGGTATGAGGCATGGCCCACCTTTCTAACTACGCGGTAAGAACCAATCCTCTTATGTCTCAGCTTCTTGCATGGCTTCTTGATAGGGTTGTTCCAAGCGTCAAGCATCACAAGATCTCCTTCCTTGTATGTTGAACCCACTTGGCGCTTCCCATCAGCGTTCTACTTATACACTTGCATTGCCGCCTCCAAGCTTGTTGAAACCCCCTGGTGGACCTTCTTGATGGTCTTGGAAAGTCCACCCCCGCTTCAACCTTAGACCCACAGCTGGGCTCCATGCTAAAGGCGGGATTAAAGCCATGGCAAAAAAAATGGAGAACAACCAATCAAGGAGTACAAGGTATTGTTGTAGCTAAACTGGGCCATTGTAAGGTGAGAAACTCAATCAGAATGATCTGCAGCGGTGTAACATTGCAAAAACTGTTCCAAGCACTGGTTCACTCGTTCAGTCTGCATATCACATTTAAGATGATAGGCACTGAATGGCAAGGGCGAATCTGATAAGTCTTACACAACTCTTCCCAAAAATGGAGGTAAAATGAGGGCCCTGGTCGCTGATAATTTCTTGGGGAACCCCATTGAGTGCAAACACATGGTTGACGAAAAGCCTAGCCATCTCCACTGCGGTTATAGTAGCTCTGCAAGGAATAAAGTGGACAAACTACATGAAACGGTCCACCACCACCATAATGGCATCATAACCATCCGAGGCTGTAATTCCATATTGAAATCAACTAAGAGGGAAGTCCAGGGCCCATCAGCCTTTTGGACTGGTACCAACAACCCCGCTAAAGGTTGACGATTGAGTTTCATCTGGTTGCATACCAGTCGCTCCTTACAATACCACCCCACCTGAGCAGGCAAGCCGTTACAATTGTAGGTGTGGCGTATCAACTCCAATGTTTTTGCTTTCCCTGGATGACTAATGATGATTCCATCATGATGGTCCCGGATGATTTCCAGGCGCAGTGGTCCAGAAGGAACCCATAGGCGCCACTGAAACCACACCATCTCATCCTTTACATGATAGCCTCTGGATAGATCTTCTTGATTTGAAGCGCTCTTTACAAGTACCATGGTATATTCACCCAACAGCGGTTGAAAGAGATCGGCATTTTTGAACATACCATATTCCTCCGCGCTATCCAGAGGTGCAAGCGCTGGCCTGTTATCCAGGGGAGAGGGATGTAGCGACAGAATTTTACTTGGAGGAATCATAATCTGTGTGTTGTGCACTTCTACCTTCTTGAGGTCAGGGGCTAAAGCAGGGTTGCGGCTCAAAGCATATGCCAAACCATTATCCTTGCCCCTGGTGAACTCATACGTGAATGCAAATTGGGCAAAGGTCTCATGCCAATGGGTCTGCAGTGGGGTTAGGACATGAGGAGAGCGGTAGTACAGCAAGGCACGATGGTCTGTATGTACGCAGAATGGTTGGGTAGAGCCATGCAAGTGGTGACACCAATATGTCAG
This sequence comes from Massospora cicadina, assembly GCA_022478985.1. NCBI lineage: Eukaryota > Fungi > Entomophthoromycota > Entomophthoromycetes > Entomophthorales > Entomophthoraceae > Massospora > Massospora cicadina. The sequence continues at coordinate 96,605 of JAKSZP010014638.1, read as the reverse complement.
CGCCTCCACCACTGCTAGTAACTCCTTGTCGTAAATGGCATAATTCAACTCAGGCAAAGACCATTTAATAGAAAGTTATCCCACCGGATGCTCTATCCCATCTTTGCCTACTTGTAACAAGGCGGACGCTATGGCGAAGTTGGAGGAATCAGTAGACACAATGAACTCCTTTAAAGAGTTGACATGGCAAAGAATAGGTGTGGACAACAGGGTGCACTTCACTGCTTGGAAAGCATCCTCCAAAATGGGGGACCACTGAAGCACCTTGGCACCGCTAGCCTTGTATAAGGGAGCCGCCACCTCTGAAATATTGAGAGTGAACTTCTTGGGGATCGTACACGTCCCCAAAAATCTCCTCAATTCCTTGACCAAGGAGGGGGTAGGCCACTCACGAATAGCCTTATCCTTGTCAAGAGTTATCATGTCCTTTGTCAAACACGACGTTGCCCAGAAAAGTAACCTGGGACTTGAGGAATTCACACTTGCTTATCTTCAGTGTAAGGATGGCTGCCTTTAACCGCTCCACCACCTGCTAAAGGTGTACTGCGTGGGACTCCTGATCAGGGGAAAACACCAGGATATCATCCATGTAAGTAACTGCGCATACCCCTAACAAGTCCCCCAATGCTGCATCAATTCAGCGTTGAAAGATAGCAGGGGCATTCTTAAGCCCTGGCATATGTACATGACATCATAATGGGGACCAACCCCAAAGATAAGGCTGGGCGCCAGGAGACCCAGAAGGTGAAGCTCCAGGCCCTCCCTGACCTGAGGCACACCCTATACAAACGCTGGGTAAGGGCAAAATATACTCAGGTTGGTACTAGTGGGGTGAAAAGTTCCCAGCCCCTTACGTCAGTCCAGTCATTAAAATGGATGGTTTAATAAATGAATGCGGATGGTACAGATTTGGTTTGTCAAGGAACGGGGTTTTGAAACCTGTTCTATTTATGAAACAACCCGTTCAGGTCAAATCCAACTTCAATCAATCACTTGAGTGAAGTCAGTTTCAGCTTATTCCACCAATTTGGATGGCAGCGTTGCCCTATTGGTGGGTCAGTGCTTGGGCCCGCCGCAGCATCTCCTGTGTTCCCCTGTCCGAGCTTAAATACATTTTCTCAGAACAACATTCCTTGTTAGTTGGCTTCCTGAATAAACTTTGTCCCCGTTTTGTCATTTAGTTTATGCTTTTTCTAACTAACCTGTGTGCAAATTTCTTTGAGGAGGTCTCACGCTCTGTTAACATTGCCATTGTATACACAATCTGATTCTCACTTCGCTCACCATTGGTTTGCCCAGGTACCCTCCAACCTGGGCTGTTTACCCCTTCTCTCCGTGCGCACCATGACGCTTTTGGCTGTATAATTCTAGCATTTCTTGGTTGTAGTTATTATTGTATCAGCACCCTCTTCTGGGCGCTAGTAACTTTAGTAATAATGGCTAGTTTTCTTGCGTTGGCTCTGTGCACCATGAACCACCACGCTGGAAACAGGAAAGTTATAGACACTCTCCTTACAAGCCCAAAGGGCATGAACCAAAACTGGAATATTCCTTTTCTGGTGCGGAAGGCAGTTAACCACTCCTGGCCCACTTTAACTGGATCTTATTAAACGCATTGAGGCAATCCAGCATGGAGAAGACCTTCGCCTTCTCCACATATCGCGCAATCTGTGAATCCAAAAGGATGGGATGGAGGTCTGGTACAGTGACATTGTTAAGGTTTCTGTAGTCCACACACGGGTGTAAAGTATTATCAGACTTCTCCACAAAGAGAAGGGGGAGCACACAGGGGAGGTAAGCTGAAAAATCGCACCTTTGGCCAACTGTTCCTTCACCCACACATCCAACGCCTCTTCCTCCCGGACAGTTAATGGGTAAATGGGGGAAGATATATGCACCAGATCCACCGTGAGCTTGAAGTCAAAATTGACTCAGAGTGCTCAGGGAGTGTGTTGGTGGATGATGCATCAAAAGAGAATTCCAAACCCTCCAAACAAGAAGGTAAGGAAAATCCCACGGAGGAGGAGGTCTCAGCAAAGGGACAAGATAAGGTGTGAAAATATTGGGCTAATGAGGTAATGGGCCCTAGGCGTTATCCTCCAACAAGGAAACAATCAACTGGTGACCGTTCATTAAAGACAAGGATAGAGTTTTTCTTTAAAATTAGTCCAGACGTCAAACTTTCTCCACCACTCAACCTTCCAAAATCATGGGGAACAAGAGGTGCTTGATAGCTTGAAAATGGTTGGACAGAAGATAGGCGCCCACCTGGTAGTCCACCAACCCTATGACGTTCAGCGTAGGGATACCTTGAGAAGCCCTACCTCTAACCATATCACCTGGTGAGTAACTCAAATCAAGGTAGTCATCAAGGTCTTGGTCAATAAAATTATTTGTGGCACCGGTATCTGTTAAAATAGTTGTGCTGAACTTCCCAAGAGAGGATGTAAGGGTAGCAGTCAAGAGGAAGTATCCAGAGTGGGATTTATTAAAGCAGAAAACGCCCCCAACTCACCTAAATTTTCTTCAGGCTAGAGCAAACCATAAGGATAGGTTTGGGAATCAAAGAAGGGGGAGGGATAGTTGCCACTCTTACTACGGAGGCCACATACCCCTCCATGCCTTCTGCAGGTGCATAAACGTTTTCATACTGTAAGCGCAGTTCTTTTTCAACTTCCTGAGTGCTGCGAATCATGGAAGAGGTTAAACGGGTATTACTGGTGTGATTCCATATACAGGAATGGGTTCAAGATCTGAACCATGAGAGGGCCAATATGGTTCAGAGGTATATCTCAGGTTTTTGTTATAAAACGCGTTTTTAGATGCGAATGACCCTATCCCTTGAACTGTGACAAAATGCTGATGTTATCCATGGCCAACACCCCCAGGCCCATCTGCGCTGATTCTGACAGCATTGGCTGAATGCGTGGGCGAAAGGAAACTCGTTTGTTTAATTCAAAAGTGATAAATTTGGTGGAAAGTCAGGGAATCATGACTTTCAGACCTCGAAGCATCTGTATCCACCAGGTATGAGCATGAAGAATGGATATTTTCCAGTTGGAGGCAACCATAATAACGCCAAGTTGCTCCAACCGTCGGGAAAAATAGGAAACTGCAGTGAAGCTAACAACAGCTGACTCCCACAGCCAGCGCCCACTGTTCCCACCTTAGAAAAGATCCACACGGAAAAAGTTTGTGAACATAAAGTTAAGAGGTTGGTTGATTAATGTAAGGAGAATGTCTATTACTCTCCCATTTCCAGCATGGTGGTGCTCGGTGCACAAAGCCAATGCATGGAAACTGCCATTATTACTAAATTTACTAGCACCCAGCAGAGCATGCTGGAACAATAATAACTACAACCAAGAAATGCGGTCAGTAACCATCCAAAAATGACGCGGTGCACCAGGAGAGAAGGGGTAAACAGCCCAGGTTGGAGGGTACCTGGGCAAACCAACAGTGCACATGGGAAAATTGGATTGCATCCACAATGGCAAGGTTCACGGAGCATGAGACCTCCTCAAAGAGGTTTGCACACAGGATCATTATAAAATACATAAATAAATCATTAAAACGGGGAAAGGTTTTCTTGCTGAAGTCGACCAACAAGGAATGTAGGTCAGGGGGAAAACATAACTAAACTTGAATGGGAGAATTAGGGTCATGCCGCAGTGGGCCCAAGCACCAACCCACCAATAGGGCCATGCTGCCATCTGAATTAGTAGAATAGGATGAAACCAACTTCACATAAGTGATCAATTAAAGTTTTGACTTAACCTGAATGCGTTGTTTCGAAAATGAAATGGGTTTTGAAACCCCATTCCTTGACAAACCAAATAGAACCATCCACGTTAATTTGGTAGACCATCCATTTTAACGCCTGGACCATCGTAAGGGGCTGGGCACCTGGCACCCCACTAGTAACAACCTGGGCATATTTTTCCAGTACCCAGCGTTGGTCTAGGGTATGCTTCAGGTCTGTGAGCCCTGTAGTTTCACCTTCTGGCCTCCTGGCGCCCAGCCTAGTCCTTGAGGTCAGTCCCTACAATGATGTCATGGGACCATGACACTGGACCAGCTTATCATCTTGCTTTAACCTGAGGCTATGACTAACTTAGCTAAAACAGTTATGAAAGAGGTACAAGCTACCATTGAGCTTTGGGCTCTCCTACCTTCATTCATAGTGTCTGACCTGGTCCTGTACTACCATAACCGCATCACTCCTAGAAGCGCCAAGCTTAATCTATTTAGGAGGGTCCCTTCACTGTCACTTACAAGAGAGGTGATGAGTATCTTATCAAGTCTTTTGCTACAGGCATTACCATAAACATAGTACATGGACGTTTCCTACGTTCTTATTCTTCCCCAACATTCTTGAAGGGGGTAATGTTGCACAATTGTCTCTAATTTATGGGAGAAGAATGTTTTGGGTGCAAATAGCACAAATAATGGGAGAGTCCACCCCTGCACCAACTCAAATATGGTGCTTGTTGGGCAATTACCTGTCTAATTTATAATAGGAGTGGTTAAAATTTCAATAAGGATAAAATCGCCTCAAAAACCTGTTAAATTCTCAGTGGAATCCCTTGAACTGGGGAAATACTTACAAACCCCTCATCGGTCAAATAAACCTATAGTTAAAGATAGGGCTATGCTGAGCCTGCGGCAAAATCAGGGGTTTTGCTCCATGGGTCCTCCCCATCCCAATTATATTTTGATTCAAGCACCTATGCCGTGACCACCCCCTTTTATAGCCTTGGAGGGGGTCTCACTAGGAGATAATTTTACCCGCCAGGTGATTAGCCTATATATAAAATTCTTGCCTCACGGTTTCATCTTACCTGGCATCAACCCAACTTCAGTCATCAATTGTAAATGAGGTGAGTTTTGAGAGCACTTATAGGTCAAAAATACATATTTCCTAATGAAATTATAAGCTTATAATGAAATTTGTGCCCATCATACTTTGAGCCTTGAGTTGCTTTAAATACTAAGCATTGAATTCTTAATCAGGCTTGCTTTTTACCCTACCTCTGGCCCTGATAAAATGTCATAAAACCTAACTTTTTAAATTACTATTAAAGGTTTTTATATCTAAATATAATTACTACAAAAAATTCCCTGTAAAATCTATTCTAGCAGTCAAGAGTAATACATCTCCTTCAAACTATTGTTGTAATTTAGGTATATAAACGCACCAGCAAGCATACCAACAACCTAAATTTAGACACCCATATCTGAGAATATATATGTATGCAGTGTTATGCAATATCACTAAATTAACGTGTCATTGGAAGAAGTGAAATGTGACTCCACTTCCACTTGTAATACCCTAACTCACATCAGTCATGTAGATTTAATTGACAAAAATTTTATCATCATATTAATTAAATATCCTTAATCTTATTCCCTTTATATACTTTTCATACTTAAAGTTTATACGATTATATATTAATATTACTAAATGATAATATAGTCTTGTACATGATTCTGTTTACTCAATATCTTTTATATCTAACCAGAGTTAAGTTAGTAAGCTTAGAAGGGCAAATTTGGTCTTTCCTCTCAAAGGCAGCTACAAAGTAGACGGAATAACGCACCTGTCATATTGTAGGAATTCTGTGTTGGCACTAACCAAGCAACCCAGTTAGCCATAATTTCTAGACCTGGAATTCTGTAATAAATTAGTTCTTTTTGCATCACCGAACATTGTTTTGAGGTCTTGATCACTTTAATTACTATGTCCTTTTCCTTATTGTTCTCATGGCGCCTAATTATATGTATTCTTTTAATTTACAACATTTTAATTCAATAAATATAAAATAAGGTCAATTATTGGTGTTTCAACCTTACTTATCTGTTTATTCTTTTTTCTCACTTTGAGTTTCTCTAATGATGGACAATTTCCTTATCAATTAATGGAGAAAAATGTTTTGTGTGTGAATAGTTCAAATTTATTTCAATACTGAGCCGCTACCCTCTTTGCGGAATGGAAAAACCTGGAGTGATTGTTTTACTCATCGTCTTCAGCCAAGTAGGCCATAGCAAGTTGCCCTCATCACCTCCAATCACTAGCGGAATAGGCCAACTGATGGGGAGTCCACTAAAGCACCAACTCAAATTTAGTGCTAACGCCTAAGTCATATACACCCCCTTTTATGGACCTGAATAGGGTGCCAAGAGGTTCAAAATTTTATTAACCAATCAATCATTATGAAATCTAATAATTGCCCAAACTAAAACTATATGTAAGACAGTTAATTAAAAGGATTTATTTGTTGTAAAAAGGATATGTCATTCCTGATGATGACCCAACGTCCAGAAAAAGCTTTATCAAGGTGAATAGAATCTCATGAGCTCTGATAGGAAAAAATTACATTTAACTAAATTTAGTTCAGTTCTGCTTTTCATGATTTCTCTCCTATGCCACTATTAGCCTAAAAGTATTCTAAATACTAGGTTGCTTTAAACAATAAGAGGATCGCCTGTTTTACTAAGCCAACAGTTATAGTAGTTTAACAATCTTTTTATTAAAATTACTATTTATATATGGTCTGAATTTTATCCAGATTGTAACAATAGCAAATGAGAGTATCAATACTTCAGCACTTCCTATATTAGTTGAAATCTAGGGCCAAAAGCACCTTTGAGCACAACCCAGTACCCAGATTTCAACACCTAATTCAGAGGTTTAATTGGTTAGTTAAATTAGGCACTTACACTTAACTTGAGATTTAAACCTTGAGTTGGACATTAATTTAACGTTGTAAATTGGCGCCAAACCTAAGGCTTAATGAAAATTGGAAACTTGGATGCTTCCAACTGTTTGAATTTTGACACCAATTTTCTAATTAGAATTTTCACATATCAAATCCCGTTCTATAATAATAATGATAAGATCATGCAATTTTGCTATAATTTTTTTCAAATTCAATTCTAACTTTCCTATATTACTAGTTCTCCAAATTATCATTTTCAATTTATAAAAAAAATTTCTGGTATCAATTAAGCATTTGAAACTTCAAGAATAGAGCGAATCTCAATTTTTGTTTTTAAATTGTATAGGTAAGCTCAATTAGGAAACAGCTAATCATGAGATGCTTCTTCATCCCTTCCACCCACAGTTCTTTTAACAGTTTTTCTATTTAAACTCTTTTCTATGTGAAAACTCAAGAATATCATGCAACTAGAGAAGACACCAGAAAGTTTTAATATCCCAAAAAAGAAACTCAATAAACTATCAAGCTTTCTTTCATATAAATAGAATGGGCTTTCACTAATAAGAGTACTGCCTATTTTGCTTAACCCTTTACAAAATTATATAAACAAAAAATCATCTCCCCAGTTTGAAGTTTCCGTTTTTAAAAGCATTTTGAGCATCAAGGCTTGCAACACGGCCAACATGCTTTTGCTATAATGACTTACCCTCATTAAATAGAAGGATAAAGAGTCATTTTTGTACTAGTTTCCTGGTACCTCAAATTTATTCCAGAAACTTTGCAGTAATAATGCAAAATTAGCTTCCCTGGTCCTTACACTATGGTTAGACGTGTTTCAAGAATAGAATAGGTGTCTATTTTCTAAGAGCAATCCTGGACAAGGAGTAAATTACGCAATCCTTGTCAAGAAGTCTACCATTACCCATACTTGGTACATTTTTCACTTTGGGAAAGTTCTACAATACAATTCATAGATATAATATGCCATGGACCTTATGGGAGGGGAAGGTGTTGGAATTTACTATAGGGCCTCTGTATGGAGACTTTATATATTAAGCATTGTTTGCATGCTTAATTGTAACTCTTGATGCTGTTATCAAACCCTGCCACCTATTTTATGACTTAATTTCTTCAAAGTATCTTAACTCTCTTGTAAACAGCTGCTGGAAAGGTCAAAATAGTGCTAGATTACTTCTTGTCACATCCAGTGGTCTGATACCCATAAGGCGTCACGCAAAAAATGCTAAATCTTTTAGTAAAAGTGCATGGATATAACCTAGTATAAAATATTATAATTACTATTTTCTGGTGTCAGGATTTACCTTAGTTTAGGTAAAGACTCAATTTTAAGCTATTTACTAATTACCTTAACAAATCTGAACTTAATTTTATTGCTATCAACATTAGTTTATATATGCATTTAATGTTTTATTGGGCCTAAGACCCAAATTCACTAATAATCATATATTTTAAAGCACTAAGAGATATCTCATAATAACACCGGCTTTAAAACTTTCAAAATTCTGGATTAATCGCGCTGTTAGTGCTCCACTGGACAAAAAGATAGTGAAGCACGCTTTATCCAACTTAATATAATCATAATACTATGCCCAAGGTTGTATTTAGCGTTTAACTCCTCTATTCACTCCAATAACCACCTTATGTCACATGTTATGCCTTACTACCTATTGGTTTTCTAATGGCAAATATTAAAAACCTCTTAACTGTGCTACAAATTTGATCTCAGTACAACCCTTAGTGATGAATTCTGATCTACTTCAACTCTGAACCTGGACTATGCCATCACCTCATACATCCCTAAACCTACTTACAGCCTCACACGTGGTATTCACCTTTCACTCATCATAACCGGATTTTCTTAGTACTTTATATAATACTAATCTTTATTAAAAGTACTTATTACAACCATATTTTAACTTTATATTAAGTCCAATTTTTTTAGGAAAAAACAACTTCAGCCTCTGAGAATCGCTAAAAACCATTGAACCACTAGATAAGGTTAAGTTTAACCCAAATTTTTCAACCTAGGCATCTTCAGGTAGCCAATTAAGTATCAATGGCTTGTTGACAATAGCAGCAAAGCCAAGCGTGGTGCTCACTACAGGGGGCACTCTGAGTTATCACTCTGAAAATGTTAATTAACTTGAGACAGCTATCTTAATCAACTATTTTTAAAACAATAATAAAACGAACCCAAATGTAGTTCCTGACCATGACCTTATAGTTTACCTGCTCTGGAAGGGATATGATGCGGCGGTTGTTGGAAACAATTTTACAAAAAAATCCTTAGAGTGTGTCCCAGAAGACTTTATATATTTACAAACTCCTTTTCAACTTAAACCATTGCTCTACCTTGTCATGGATTTGGCTAAGAAGAACTAGACTGGGCTTACAGTCAGGGTGCGCAAGCACTCAGTGGAGGCCCCAGAATGCCAAAGGCATTGCGGTCTGAGCAACTAATATAAGTGGGGTTCTATGGGAAATGTGAGGAAAGTAAAAGTTCAGTAACATACTGAAGGCCCCTAAGGCAAACCCTATGGTTGCATTGGGGGCAACTGCAAGTCTTGTGGGGCAACCCTTAAGGCGGGAGAGGCAGGGAGGACGACAACTCCTCCAGGGTTCATGGTTGCTGGCCTTCAGATTTGGATAGGGGCTTGCGCGCCAGCGAGGGATGGCACAGAGGCTGCCACGTGATCAAAAATGTGAGTGGAGGTATGGAAAACCCCATGCAAGGGGCTGGGACCAAGCTTCCCCTGGAGGGGGCGCTCGAGGTCCCACTGGTGGACTGAGCCAGCGGCAGCTGAGGCAGCTATGGGAGCCAAGACCTTGAGTGGTGTGGTGGGGCGCCTGAGTGCTGCTCTAGCCGGGGAGCAGCTTAGAGGACTCAGCGAATGAATAGAGGGAAGGGTCCCCATTAAATAGATGCGTAAAAATGAACAAAGCTGCAGGTTTGTCATTGGGGGTGAGGCGGATTATTGTGACTATGATCTGCTGACGCATGGAAGAATCAAGTGACCTGATAATCCAGTCAGCAATCATCGGCAGGAGGATTTGGGTGATGGTGCGCTTTGTCAGATTGATTGGCGGAATTTTTAAAATTTTTTAAAGAGGTAGGTGTAGGCTGCGGCAAACTAGGCAGGGTAAAAAATTTTTGTTAATTCAACGGAAGGAAAGAAAATTAACTGACAACTACCTCCAGGTGGGGCAGTTGCTTTTTAAACTGGGCTGAAATCCTGGGGGAAATATTGAGAGCTTGGTTGTTCAGGGGTTGGTGAAGGGATTTGGTTGGCTGGCTCAGAGGGGGTAGAAGGCTGCTCCCAATTTTGGCAAACGTCTAGAAGATTTTTTGCAAATTTCTTTATATTCTTGGGACCAAACCAAGTCAATACTACCAATCTGGGTCCTGTGGCCCAAGTTGGCCTGTTTGCATGGCTCAGATGGGCTGGATTTGTCTCAGGAGGCAGGGGTCCTTGGATCGAATTATTTGCAATTCAAGCCAATCCCTTGATTGGGCTACTCGTGTGATCTGAGCTCCCTGGATCCATTTCAGAGCGTTGGGGCAGATGATCCAAGTTTTTTGGGCCCAGGTTTGCAATCCGAGCTGTATTCCAATCTAATTTCCAAAGCAAGCCAGTCTAGACAGGCTCCCCCAATCTGGAAATTGCTGGCCAGGCTCCAATGTTGGGAATTGCCATTTTCCCAAAATTTAGATATGGTTTGCCTGAGGGTGGGTGGTCCAAGGGGCCTCTCTATGCCCCCTGATGTGTGCAATCTCCCTGCAGACCCCTTCTATCAAACTTACCAGGGTAGAAAATGGGGGAAGAGGTGAGAGCATGATATCTTTTGGTGGGAAAGCTGTCACCCAGCATTCATCTATCACATGGGCTAGGTCGCTCAGCTGTGACAGGGGGTCCACTGGAGCCTTGTAGCCCCTTTCTATCTTAAAGGGGTGTTGATACCTAACCAGTTGCAAGGGCTGGTCCCCAGGACTTTCACTACCCTTTCCTTTCTAACAGGGATGTTTCCACCCCTGGGAGCATGGACCAAAGCATAGTTCTTGTGGCACTCTGTTGACTTTATGGCCAGAATGGCCGCAACCTTCTAGGGGGAAGGGGGCTGTTAGGCGGGAGACGTGAAATTCCTCTATCAGGTCCTGGCAGTTTGTACAATCACACACATTCACCCAGTTGTTCACATATAGGGGTAACCTTTCCAGGCGACCAAGTACTGAATGGATTGGTGAGACCTTCGGGAAGCTACAATGGCCTCCACCTCCACTTCCTGGGATTTTCCAATGATGATTGCTTGGGGGATGTTGGCCTTTCCCCCTTAAAGGGGTTAGATGGAGGTATGGAAAACATTGTGCTGCTTCCATTGCATGGGCAGTCTCAGGTGGTAGGCTCCGTTGCCTGAATTCTTCTCAACCTCAAAGGGTCCTGAGCATTTGCCTGCAAGCTTGCAGGTGAAAGCTTTCAGGGGAAGGTTGTGGGTATCTAACATGACAAGGGAACCAACCATGATCTAATGCCCCAGAAGATACTTCTGATCAGCAAACTTTTTAGTCCTTGATGAACTTTGTCAAGTGTTCATGAACCATATCATACATCTTGTGGAGTGAGCTTATGCAGTACATAATGGCGGGAACTGCTGAGGAGAGTTAGGAACCAATCTGGAAAGAGGGGTTATACCCCAGAGTGGCCTAAAAGGGAGAAAAGCCAGTTGAGGAATGGAGTAAGTTGTTATACACAAACTGTGCTAGGGGTAGGTCCTTGGCCCAGGTGACTTGCGAGGCTGTTGCATAGCAGCGCAAGTACTGCTACAGTACCAGGGTCACCCGCTCAGTCTGCCCATCGGACTGGGGGTGGTAGGCAATGGATTTAAAGGGCTTGTTGTGAAGGAGGGTCAACAACTCTTCCCAGAACAGGGCTGTGAACGGGGTTCCCCTGTCACTCACTATCTCCTTGGGGTGACCAAACGTGGCGAAGCCATGGTTGACTAATAAATTTAAAGTCTCCACCACAGTAATAGAAGAGAGGCAGGGGATGAAGAGAGCTGTGGAAATTTGGTTGACCACATTATCCATCTCACTTGCCAATTAAAAATTGATGGTTTTTAAAGCAACTGATTGTTCATCAATGGTTGCCAACTAAAATATTAATTATAAATATCAAAGGATATAATTCAATGGTTGGTTATGGTTAATATATTATCAGGGATCATCCCCAGCTAGATTATTAGTCATAATTAATCAAAGAACCTAACCAAATGATGGGATCTGATTACTATTTTGACAGGGATCATCCCTGACTACTGTAACGGTCAAGGCGTTGTCTGACCACCACATAGCCCTAATCTTCCCTAGGTCAATAGTTGGGGCCAGGGGAGAGGGGCTTGACTGCTCTGATTATTGTAAATGGCAATCTGACAAATAAGATGCCTTGAAATTGGAAGCAATATTGAATTGAAAGGCTGACGGAGAAGGGAAGCCTTGGAAATGGCGCTCTGGCCAACCAGATGCTGCCATATACAATATTGCTAAATGTGGCGATGAGGGATCAGACCCTCAGACGCGAATTTCTGACCAATCGGAGGCCAAATCTGTTGCATTTGGGAGTATCAACAAGGATGAAAATCCTTGCAAATGGCGCTCTAGCCAACCAGATGCTGCCGAACAAAATATTCCCAAAAGAGGCAACAAACCAATATTGGGGAATATGGGCGAGGGGAATGGCCTAGGCTTTGAGAGCAATTTGAAGCCAAATAATGAATGCGGAAAAGTTTTCGCAACCTTGAGGGTACCCAGCCCAAGTTTGAGAATGGGCCTCGACGCCAAAATCGAGGATCTGGATTCTCAAATAGGGCCCACCGCTGGGAAGACGCCCGCGGACTTTGTGGGAACAGGACCCGCTCTTCCCCAATAAGCTCAGTATAAATCTGAGCAGACAAAACTGTCTAAAGCAGTTTCATCTTCTATGAACTTAAATAAAACTTAATAGATTCTAAAATTAGTTTTGTGCATTTGCAAATCACTATATTAAGAAAACCCGGAAACCGCCTCATGGACAGCAGTTCAGACTTTAACAGGGCCATTCATTCCCTGTACGCCCTCTCCGGGGTCAGGCCCTCCACCTGAGCGCCAGAATTGTCCTAACTGTGGTCCAAACCTTTGTGGTAAAGTGGTTTCTGCATAGTCAGATTTGGGATCTCTCAACTGCAGGGCTATCCTGCCTGTGGGCCCTCACTTAGGAACTCTTGCCTAACTGCTTTGTGGCAGTTTTCAGAGACCCCGTCCGTCACAACTACGTTAGTAGTCAAAATTTATCAAAGGACATAATCTGATGATTGTTAGGTTAATATTTCATTGAGCATCATGCCCAAAAATGTTAATTAGGTAATTTAATGAGGGCATGATTTCTGATAGTTGGATTGATATAATGAATCATTACAGCAGAGGCGCTAAACAATTAGGGTCGTTTTAATGAAGCTACTGAAGCTTTTTAAGGCTTGTTTTGGTTGTAGCTAGTAGTAGTAATCAGGCAACACAGCCCCCAGACCATCTGTGTACAGTTCCAAACATATGAGGATGGTTGCCAATCCATAAAAGGTTACACTGCTGGGGATTAATTAAGATGAAGACATTTGATACCATTGGAAGTTAATACCAAGGGTTAGAAATTTGGGGGGACTACACAGTTGATTTTCAGAGATTATCTGAAAAGTTGTCTGCCTTCTGCCTATAAAAACCTCTAGCATTTTTATTAAAAGCTGAATTTAACTGCAATATATTTAAAATTACTTCTAAATTAAAGATTGAAGAGAACAAAGAACCCTAGTTGTTTTTATCAAATACAGTTACCAGAGTGGATTCATTCCCACCTATTTTGAAGACTCAATCTCCTAGTTGTCATCGTATAACTAGTGTTTGTGGTTTTACTTGACGGCCAACCTGTGCAGTAAACGTACCCAAAAGTTTACTCTTAGTGCTCACTACAGGGGGTGTAGTTGAGTCTTGTCAAGAAGTACCACCATGTCATCGATGCAGGGAGAGATTCAATTGTTATGGACTTAGCTGGAGAGTGTGAATCAGACCACTCAAATGTCAGTGGCTCAGGCTGATTTATCCCAAATGGAGAATCGCATTTTCAAGGTGAAAGAAGATGTCAACCTTGTCACAGGAGTTGATAATGATTTATTTGATAAAATCTTGAGTTAGAGCAACAATATTCCAAAGTGAAGAAGGAGCTACTCCTGCTCAAAATAGCACTTTAAGCTGAGGCTGGAAAAATCGGATATTATGGGGAAAATTAGTTTGCTCCAGAAACAAGTTAAGAATGGGAAAAACATAAGTGTACTTGTATTCATGTGGAAACGGAGATTGGGGATCAGGACCTAAATGAAGATGAAAGTAATATAGGGAGCATATAGCCTACTTGAAATATGCCAAGTGCTATGCTGCCATCTCGGCGATGACCCCTGACAACACACCAACTGGCGCTAGAATGGCTAGCCGCACTACTTGTCCTTTAACTGAGCATGTGGAAACTGAGGAATTTCAGCTTACCCCAAATTGCAACCCTTTCATCGGGATAATGCCCTGGCTTTCTTCAGATTGTTTAAATTGATCATGTTCAGTTGCAGGGATTGCCAAAAAGTCTTTACTATTATCAATTGTTTAGACAACACTTGACTAAACTTGGTATTACCTTATTTGCGAAGGAAAAATTGATCCTATAATGAGGCAAAAATGCAATTATGAAGGTATTTGGAAGCACTGAACAAATTGCTAACCAAAAGCAGGAGTTCATGGGAATACAATTTCAAAAAGATGAAACCTTAGGAGAATTTGCTGACCGCTTTTATGAAGAAGCACAAATCCTGATGGAAGCTGATAGCTGAGTGATTTTGATGCTTGCATTGCTATGAGGGCAGCACTCTGACCCTATTGGTATTTACACCAAATCATGTCATCAACCTTCACCAGTAGTAACACTACTTTTCAAATGATGGAGCACCTGGAAAAATAGGCTTCCATTTTTGATGAACCAAATTGAAGTGTAAAACAACAACATCCTTTTAATTCAAATTTGGAAAAAATACTGAGCCCAAAAAGGATTTCCCCAATCAAATGGGAAAAAACCCTGACAGTCCAAAATTTTCTAGTAATGCCCCGCGCATAACTTCTAACAGATGTGAAGATACTGGACACTATGCTGCCCAGTGCTGGACTAAGAAACCAAAAAAATCAGGTGAACTTTGTTCAGGAAGACAATATCTATGAGGAGTCAGGAAAAGGCCATGCGGTGTAGATAAGGAACAATCTAGATCCGCAATTTGCCCAGTTCCCCCAATCAAGTTTGACAAAATTGATACCTCTGACCTGTTTGTAGATGAACCTGTTCACAATTCTCCCCAGCAGAGCACAAGTCCGAATATCCATGCTATAACTTGATCAAAAGCAAATGCAATTAATCCTGAAATTATATCAGAAGTTGCCCAACTACCGGTAATTCTTTCATTACAAGATTGTGCTGATGACCTAAATGAACGAATGGTTAAAGGAGAGTTGTAAGATGAGCCACCATAAGTTCAAATGGCGTTAAAAAAGCCTTGGAGGGAAAAGAACAAAAGAATGAACAGTTAATAAAATAGTGAATGATAAAAGGCTTCTGTTCCAAAAACCATCTGAACAAATGGAAATAATTTGCTCTGCTCACAAATTTTCAGTCATGGTGGCCTCAAGAAAACTCTGGAGCATA
The DNA here is from genome assembly GCA_022478985.1 of Massospora cicadina. NCBI lineage: Eukaryota > Fungi > Entomophthoromycota > Entomophthoromycetes > Entomophthorales > Entomophthoraceae > Massospora > Massospora cicadina. The sequence continues at coordinate 81,109 of JAKSZP010014638.1, read as the reverse complement.
TTTGCCAATATTGCTATTGGGAATTGTTAAACTATGATACATCAGATTCCTTTCCTATTGTACAAAGTGTCAGATCCACAAGCCACACAAAAATGTGACTGGATATCAGTTAGTGCGACCAGGATTCGCCTGTCATACAGTATCAATTGATGTCATGGGACCTCTAAGTACAAGCACTGGATGAATGCAATATATCATAGTTGCAATTGATCACTTGACCCAATGGATTGAAAACAAGGCTATGGTATGGATCATTGCGATGTATACTGCCAAATTTATTCTGTATCAAGTGATATATTGGCATGGCTGTCCTCAAGAGATCCTGAATGATAATGGAACGAATTTTACCTCATTTGTCATACCCTGATTGAACGAATTGATGGGAATCAGGGGGGCATATCAGTCCCATATCGGCAAGAGATAAATGGACTAGTTGAGAGAGTGAACGCTACCTTAGCTGCTACGTTATAAAAGTTGATTGCAGGAAAAAGGTCTACTTGGGCTTCATACATAAGTTTGGTGACATTTGCCTATAATGTCAGCTACCATTCCTCAACTGGGAAAACACCCTTTGAATTGCTATATGGAAGAAAAGCCGCCCAACCACAAATTCTATACTTGGCATTGGAATTAACTTTGAGGATGAGTCTGGACCAATATTTAAATCTATTAGCCAACATTATGATTAATTTTACAGTCCCAAGCGTTCACTGAAACCCTTCAGAAAAGGATCCAGGCTAAAACATATGATGATAAAAAATGACCAACCATAAAAAGATTTGAAATTGAGGATAAAGTTTACTATTATGATATGCATGGATTCAGCAGACAAAATAAGTTGGATGCCTTATTGATAGGTCCCTTTTAAGTAATTTCCTAATCAGCAGTGGATGCCTATACAATCAAAAATATCCTTAATGGTTTATAGCTAACTGAGTTCACAGCAAATATTTAAAAAATTGGCACAAAAAAGAATATATACAAAAAATAAAAAGAAAAAAATTTAAACACCATTAAAAAACATAAAAAGGAAAATAATTATATAATAATGAATATATATATATAAATTGGCCCATGGCCTCCAACATTTTAAAACGCCCCGGAGAATCTGGCAGAATTGACAAAAATACTAAGAAACCAGCAGTCACTATTTCCCCGGAGATACTCGCATGGCAAGCACAATGCAACCAGTACATCAACATGCCACACTCTCAGCCACTTTTGTCAGTAGAATTTGGAGTCCGCGTGTTTCTGGACATCCAAAAAATGGCCTTATAAGAAAAATTTTATGAAGATGTACACACAATTTTCCCAACCGCGGTGTACATTGCACCTCACTCCATGTCACGCGGTTGGCTGGACCTAGGTTTCAAAAGCCAAAAGCAGCAGACAAGGCTGCAGCAGTGTGCATAGTGGTTGAACTCCCCAAAGGGCAATGAGTCGTCGAAACTAAATGCACCAGATGGACAAAATCAAACCAAATTTTCCTCACGTTTGACTTCTTACCTAAAACAGTAAAATGTGACAATTTGGAACAACACCTGAAAGATGGTCTCGCCATATAAGGTGAAATACAATCTTTCAAAATGCAACGCTTCACACTGATGCCACATCTGTGCACCGGTAAAGCTATCACAGTGCTGACCCCAACTGAGGAGATTGTGAAGGACCTAACCCAGATCCCACACTCCACTTTTATTGATATTGCAGGGCATACCACCCACCCATTCCAGGTGACTGTGGACAGCGCGCCTCCCATTTGCACCCACTGTGACACGTTCAGCCATAAGGCACATGCATGCCCCATCAAGGAGGGCGTCACATTCCAAGAGCACCCCTCGGTGGCCATGGCCAGCGGAGAGGCGCACTATGAAACAACCGCAAGCACCAAGGAGGCCTTACTGTGGGGAGCACAAGGCTGCTACCTACTGGTAAAGCCTATCTCCCCACAAGAGTGGAAGAAGGCCAAGCAGGCCCATAGGGCCACGGCCAAAGAAGCAGCCAAAGCCACCACTGCTATCCCACATTCACAACGCCAGGAGGACATGGAGACCTTCGCGGTGGAAGCAACTCAGGAATCCATCAACCAATCAGATTGGGAAGCCCATGCCAAGTGGGCCACTCAATCTGAGGATCTGATGGGAGATTCGATCTCACCCAATCATTGCACCCAAGCTCCAGTTGAAACTGACTTGGGACCCATCCCAACTGAAAAAAAATTTTGACCTGCTCAATGGTGCACCAAACTCACCTGCACCAAAAAAAAATTTTCCGACGTTGGGAAAACAAAAAGCGAAGGCTAAAGCCAACGTGACTCTTTCTGCAAAAATCAACAAAAACTCCAATAGCGTTGCTGCTAACACCTGCGCTGCTGTGAAGGCCCGCGGGGAGCTAGAAGAGGATGGTGGGCCTGGGTGCCCACCCCCTTACACCTAAGGTGCGATGGGGGAAACCTTCACCATAGGGACGTTGAATATCGCCAGACTCAAGGCCTCCCCATCCTGGGCTAGGAAACTAAAGTTTTTTACAACACAATTTACCCGTGGATATCCTGGCCATCCAGGAGTCCCACTGTCCATGAGGTTCCAAGGAAGCTTGGAAAACAATGCTCCTTTCATCCCTATCCTTTTAGTCCATGCACTGTGGGGTGCTAATTCGGAAAAATAATTTTTTCAAATTTTTATCCACAGAAACATTCCTAAATGACCGAGTGCTTGTTGTCACCTTCTTGTGGGCTGATGTAGAACATGCAATCATCAACATCTATGCCCCAAATGGTGCACACAAACGTCAGGATTTTTTCGTCAGTCAAATCCCTCCCACTACCCACAGACTCCTTCATAGTCAGCAACATGAACTGTTGGCTAAACACACCAACAGACTGGTGGCCTTCCTCACCCCATGCCCCCCAGGGTCACGTAGAACTACACGTTCTAAAGGCCACCCTTGGGTTAATTGGATTTGCTGCTGCGGCATGCCCTGCTGCTCAAAAACATGACACAGCCCCACGTCCACAATGGCCAATAAAGGTCCATGACCCGCATCAACATTATTCTAACGCCGGCGAAATTCCAACCCCACATCTCTCACTTCAAGACAACAAAATTGGAATTCTCCAACCATTGACTGGTCTCGCTAACCTACCACCTACCTGTCACGGCAGCTAAGGCCCCACATTGGTACAAAATCTGCCCCCCCAAGTTCAGATCGCCAGGATTTTCTACGTGGGTAGAAGAGGCAACTATGTCAAAAAAGTTTGTTGCACCGTTTTGTGTGGACCCCCTTTCCACATGGGCAACTTTCAAAAATGACACCATCCGCCACTCTTGCCATCTCTCATCCAGACGCTCATGAGCCACATCAGCGGTTATCTCACGCACTCTGGCAGAATTGGCACACTTGGAGTCCAACATCCCAGTTACAGGATACAGCTCTGCATGGGGATGTAAGTGGGTGGAGGCAGCTGCCCACCTCAACGCACTCAAAAGATAATACAAACATCAGGTTTGTGTTCAGTACAGGGCCACACGCATCACAAAAGGTGACAGGTGCACCGCACATTTCTTTAAAAAATTTGCACCATGCCAGAGCATGGCCTGCACACAGGTGCAAAGATCAGATAATTCCATTGCAGACACACTGGCCGAAGTGGCAATCGAAATGCAACAGTATTACTCCAAGTTGTACCGCTCCAACCCAATTCAGCCAGCCGAAGTGGCAGAATTTCTTGACTGAGCCCACATCTGCTTTATTTTCCCATACCCAGAAATAAGGAATTTAATTACTCTGAACAAATTATGGACAGCCATTCGCGGTGCACCAAACCAAAAATGCCCAGGCCCAGATGGCATTCCATATGAGTTCTACAAAAAATATTTCAAATATATATCCCCATTGCTGCTCGCCTCACTTAACCAAAGCCTGATGGAAACGCGCCTCCTACCAGGAGGACATGAGGCCTTCACTGTCACACTCTTCAAGAAAGGGGATAAGCTAGACTTAGCCAACTGGCGTCCCATTTCTCTAATAAACACAGACACCAAAATTTTAACAAAAATCATGGCTAACCATTTAGGGATTGTAGATCTGCCTCCGTCTCCCCAGAACAATTTGGTTTCATCCCCAGAAGGTCAATTTGGGATAACGTGCACTCTGTGGCTAATGTATGTCAGTCCACAGCCTCTGGGGCACTTGTATTCTTGGACCAACAGAAGTCCTATGATAGAGTAAACTGGGAATACCTCAGGGCCTGCCTCCATCAATTCCGCTTACCCCCTCGCTTCATCAACTGGGTAATGCTGTTCACAGAATCTTCAACAATGGCAGTGCGTGGCCCTGGCTTCCTAATGAAAGTAGTCCGCCCTCAAATAGGCTTGCGACAAGGGGACCCCCTCAGCCCACTCTTATACAACTTCAGCCTTGACTCACTACTGCGAAATGTGAATGCCAAACTCACTGGGGTCCACAAGCCAGGCCAAGCCCCAGTCAAGATAATGGCGTTCGCAGATGATTGTGTGGTGGGGGTGTCTAATAATCAAGATGCACGCGCGCTTGAAGCTCTCATCCAGGAGTATTCCCGGGTAAGCAACGCGGCACTGAACGCTTCCAAAACTGAAATCATCCTCCCTGGTCAGTTTCAGAACTGCTGGACCCCAGCAATTAGTTCCCAACCCGGCCCATCTGCTCGCCCACGTCCTCGCCCTACTAAATCAAAACACACTGCCCCACTGGTGCTCCCCTTTGTGCCACGTCCTACCATAGGACCAGTATGTAATCTGGGCGTGTGGATGGAGGCAGGAGGATACACGTCAGCAGTAATGGAGTGCCATATTCTGGATAACGTGAAGAAGCGAATTGCCTCTCTCAGAGCCCACCCTACTTCCCTTACTGGCAGGATTGGTTTAGCCAACTCCATGCTCCTCTCCAAAGTCTGGTTTGGAGCCCACGCCATCCCCTTCTCCCCAAGCTTTTACAAATCCATGTACGCCTTGCTGCAAGGATGGCTTTGGTTGGGCCGCCTTCCACCAGTGCGGCTAGAGGTCATGTTTGGCCCCCAACATCATGGTGGCATGGGCCTGCTTGACTTCAAAGCCCATGCCGCCAAGATCCTGGGTACCTGGATTGCGGCCATCACCACCCCTACACTCCCCTCCCAACACTGGTCCCGCGCAGCCACTCCAACTTCTCCCGCGCCTTGGGCCTCAACAACCCATTGAACCCCCACTCCCTGATGAAATACCTCGCTTCACATACTTCGGCCACAGGTCCTCACGGGACTAAAACCCACTAAAAATGAATCCTCCTCTCCATGCGGAGCGCTGAGTGGAGAATTCATATTAGCGGACATACAACCCAAAGAGGCTGCCCCTCTCCTCAGTTCACACAAGAGGTACAGGTGCTACCCATCCATGATGGCGTGATCCCCATTCGACCCCATGTCCTATCCAGGGTGGACTACCTGGACATGATGGACATCCCTTACTCCACTGAGACCCAAAAAAATATCTGGAAATATGTACACCATCCTCTGTTGCAGCCTCAAGTCCGCTCCCATGTGTGGCGCTGCCTGAGGCGGGTGTATCGTACAGCTGAGCGCTCTAACGCTTTACACTCATCCTGTGTCGTGTGTGGCCAGTATGGAACGCTGTTTCACCGCCTGGAGAAGTTCCCTACCTCTAAAGTGATATGGCGCGAAGTTCAATATCTTCTGGGCCAGGATCAAACGCATCCCTTCAGTCTGTCAAGAGATATGTTCGCTCTATCAATGGCCTCCCCCTTCTGCCCTCCCTTCGTGCTTTGGTGGTTGCAATCGCCATGTGAAGCATCCACACGATTGTCTTAGATGCCATCGCAGGCTCCACCCCCCACCCTCCCAGAAGTGGTCCACAGATTCCGGTCCCATTTGGTGGACCACTTTCAAGCGTGGATGTTTGGATACCTCCCACCGCGTCGCTGACAGCTGGTCTCTTCCTGGTTCCCAGTCTGGTTCATCAAATCAGACCACTTCCTCCACATGTGCTCAATTGTGGCTATGGTCCCTTCACACGTTTCTCCCCCTCCCCATAAGTGGCGTTCCCGCTGGCAACAAGAGATAGCATCGCTTCTCTGGGTGCCTCCCTGGTACTAAGCTTTTGTCTCTTTTGAGCCATATTCGGAAGTGTCCGTCCCATGGTTGGCCTTCCCACAATAAATTTAAATATATATATATATATAAATAAATTTTAAATACTTTCACTCAAAATTATTGGGCATTGTTCCCTACTATCATCAGCAGGGCCTGATTGGGTTGCAAATGGGTCCGTTGGAATTAGTCCCAAGAAACTAAAGTATATCATCCCTAGAAATGAGGAAGGTCCTCTCTGATTGCAAATGGAGAGCCCAACCTGGGGGAGTACAGGTTTTCCAGGATATGGCAGAGTTGATGCTTTTAGTCCTGGTATGGCATGAGGCCATATGACTGCGCTCAACAGAGGCAGCAGCAAGAAGGAGACCTCAGAACTAATGAGATGTTTATGTCAGGTAGAAGGACCTCTGAACTAGGCTTTTTAGTTAATTCTTGAGAAAAAGCATGTGCTTCTGATAAACTGTCTCTCTGGGTAATCTGGTCATGTGGGGGGATGTGTGAAAATTTGGTTGACCACATTATCCATCTAACTTGAAAATTAAAAATTGATAGTTGTTAAAGCAACCAATTGTTCAGCAATGATTGCCAACTAAAATATTAATTATAAATACCAAAGGATATAATCCAATGGTTGGTTATGGTTAATTTTTCATCAATGATCATCCCTGACTAAATTATTAGTCATAATTAATCAAAGAACCTAATCCAATGATGGGATCTGATTACTATTTCATCAGGGATCATCCCTGATTAGTAAGTAGTCAAAATTCATCAAAGAACATAATTCAATGATTGTTATATTAATATTTTATTGGGTATCTTACCCAACAATGTTAAATAGGTAATTCAATGAGGGCATGATTTTTGATAGTCAGATTGCTATAATGAATCATTACAGCAGAGACTCTGAACAATTGGGGTTATTTTAACAAAGCTAATGAATTATTTTAAAACTTGTTTTGGTAATAGCTAGTAGTAATTAGATAACACAGCCCCCAGACCATCTGTGTACAGTTCCTAACATATGAGGATGGTTGCCAATCCATAAAAGGTTACACTGCTGGGAATTAATTAAGATGAAGACATTCGCTACCATTGGAAGTTGATACCAAGGGTTAGAAGTTTGGGGGGACTACACAGTTGATTTTCAGAGATTATCTGAAAAGTTGTCCGCCTTCTGCCTATAAAACTCTAGCATTTTTTATTAAAAAGCTGAATTAAACTGCAATATATTTTTATTTACTTCTAAATCAAAATTGAAGGGAACTAAGTTCCCTAGTTGTTTTTCTCAAATACAGTTACCAGAGTGATTTTTTTGCCACCTATTTTGAAGACTCAACCTATTAGTTGTCATCATACAACTAGTGTTTGTTGTTTTACTCAACAACCAACCTGTGCAGTAAACATACCCAAAAGTTTACAAGTGCAAACTTGGTAAATCGGTCTATAACTACCATTATTGCATCAGAGCCACAAGAGGGTGGCTGCTCCACGATGAAATCCACTGAGACTGAGGTCCATGGCCTCTCAGCCTGCTACAGGAGATGTTACAGTTAATTCTTCCCAGAACGGAATAATTTTGCTTGGGCGCAGGTGACACAACGAGAGATCCAATTGAGAATGTTATTTGAGGACCCAGGCCAATTATAGGTTCTCTTTATGAGATTTGCACACTTTTTGATACTGGGGTGGCTGACGCTCTGGGGGACATGGTGTTACTCAATGACACAGCTGCGTAGGGAAGGAGGATCCCAAACCAAATCATGGAACCAGATTGTTCCATCCTGCAAGGTATATGGAGCTCTCTTGTAGCGCATGGCCTCAAAGTAAGCAAGGAGTTGATTCCTTCAGGGAAGCTGGTTTGTGAAGTGAGGACACGTTTGAGGAGCGTAATGTCAGGGTCTACATCAGCAAAGGATACAGCAGGGGGGCCAATGAGAGGATTTGGGAGGGGGCACTACCATCATAAGGTCTAATTGTTCTTCCTCCCCGTTGGGGGACATGGAGGGGTTATGGCTGAGCATATCTGGCAAAATGTTCAGGGGACCTTTGATGAATTAATACTTAAAATGGAACCCACAGAGGTCTTGATACAAGCGAGTTTGCCGGTGTCCAAGCTTCTGAGAATTGCAGTAGTAGACAGGGCCTTATGGTCCATCCAAATGGTAATTTCGTGCAGGGTGCCCTTCAGGAGGTATCACCATTGGGTGAGTGACCACAACACCACCAATAGCTCCTTATTGTATATTAGCCATGCTTGCTCTGTTGCAGGAAACTTCTGGGAGTAATAGGTCAATGGGTGCTCAGCTCCCTCATGCTCCTGTAGCAGCATGTCACCCACTACCACTGATGAGGCATCGCAAGCTGCTATGAAGGGGTGGGAAGTGTCAGCATGCCGCAGGATGGGGCTTTAAGAAACACCTCCTTGATAGCCTCAAAGGCCTGCTGGCACTCGGGGGCCATCTAAAGGGGGCGTTCTTCCTGGTGAGGGTGCAGGGGTGCTGCTAGTTGGTCAAGAGCGGGGGAAAGTTTCTTCAAAAAGGTGATGGTTCTAAGAAAGCTGAAAAGCTGTTTTTGAGTGGTTGGTGTAGGCCAAGGCTGAATAGCCTCCAGCTTGCAGGGGGGACGGCATATCCATCCTTCAGGATAAGATTCCCTAGGAAGGTAACCTCGTCCCTGAAGAATTCGCACTTAGAGGGTTTAACAAATAGCCCTGCCTTGTGGAGGGCTGCCACTACCGCTTTGTGGTCCCTGGCGTGTTGTTCAGGGGTGAGGAAATGGACCAAAATTTCGTCAATATATGCCACCGTGCATGAGAAGCGCAAGTACCCCAACACATTGTCATTGAGGCGCGGGAAGATGGCTGGCGCATTTTTCAAACCAAACGGCATCACTCTTAACTGGAAAAGCACCCAACGTTGCGGATGGCTGTGAGCCACTCCTGTCCCCTCGCCACCCTCACCTAATTGAAGGCGTTCACCAGGTCCAACTTTGAGAAGACGTGAGACTTGCCAATGGCCTGGGAGATGCTCTGTTCTAAGGGTAAGGGGTACAGGTCAGGGATGGTAATGTTGTTGAGGTGACCATAGTTGATGCAAGGGCACAGGGACCTATCTGCTTTCCTGGCAAAAACTATGGGGGAGGCGACCAGGAAAGACTTCTTGATGAGCCACCCCTTATCTAGCATCTCATCCTGCCAACTGCCCAGAGCCCTATCCTCTTCATTTGTATAGGGGTAGAGGGGGCAGTTGATCTTGACTAGGTCGACTGTCAGCTGGAATGTCTGGTAAAATTCTGAGTGAGAAGGGATCTTTAATGACAGTGGCATGTCAAAGATGGCCTTATATGGGCTAGGAAGGAGAGAAAATCCGGAGGGAGGTCAACTAGGATGGGGTCCAGTGGGGAGATGGAACCAAGGGATGTGCCCTGGGGAAGGGTATTTAGCAATGGAAACTACCACTCAACTTGAGGTTTTTGAACAAGGAGTTGGTTGTAAGATTGATGTAAACTTTTTGGTGGCGCCACCAGCCCACCCCTAAATTACAGTGTAGAGCAAGTCCTGTACTGCTGAAAAGTGGTCAGTGAATCCAAAGTCATGAAATGAGAAGTGTAATGGACGTCAAATGTGGTGGGACTTCATGGACTCTGATGAGGCGCCCGGGATGGATGAAGCTTCCTCCATTATTAGGTCCAAGGACTGTGCCACACCAAGGATAATAAAGTTACCCACCGCTCCGGTGCCAATAAGGGCTTGCACTGCGATTTCCCATGACTCCAAGGTAAAAGAAATGGGAAAAAAGAAGTATGATTGGTCCTCTTTATTGGGGTGATCCAGAGAAAAGGCAGCCGAGGAGGATTGTGACCCATCATCAGGAGATACTGGCCTGGGGTGCAAAGATGGGGTGCGACTGATGCGGGGTCTCTACTACTTCCTTATCCCAAATGGGTAGTTGAGGGTTAATATTCACACCAGCTCCACTCTCTTCAGAGGGGAGGAGGGGTCACCTGGGGGACAATTTCATCACACCGAGAAGAATCTGAACACTGGGGCCCAATGATCCAGCCTCCTGATCTGGGCTGGGGGCAGTCAGTACCATAGGCAGGGGTTCCCCTGGGGAAGGTACCTGAGGCGGCCACCAAGGGGGAGCAGAGGGCAGCTAGACAAGGGGGGCACTTCCCTTGGCCACGACCACTGGCAGGGGAATGTGTGGTAAGGGTGCATCAAAAGCTGAGGATCGCTTGCTTGGAAATTGTTATCCTGCATGTCTATTCAGGTTGAAGTTCCAATGGTTGATCCTTGATAGTGCCTGTAGCTTATGGTATTCAAACCATTAAGAAACTCACTAGGCCTATCAAATTCACCTTGACTCTTCCGGCCAATTTTGGGCATAATTTTTCCTTTGTATTTGGGAACTTCTTTTGAGGTAGGATTTAAGACAAACTGGGGATTTGGTCCTTTCAGTTTGTCAACACTTCTCCATGGTTAGGATTCAGATAAAAACCAGGAAAAGGATAAAATAAATATGTCTTTTATTGCAAGCTAATTACTAGATAGTGTTCATTAGGCCAGGAGCTGGTATTTATACCTCTAGGGCATCTCCTGGCCACATTTCAGCACAAAATTTCAAAAGCTATTTTACCACCTCAGTTTGGCCTACAACTGAGACCTTTTCTTAGATTCATTTGTGGCAAAATATTCTAAAATTTGTGAGGATTTCAGGTACAAAAATTGCAATAAAAGCATGATTAATTGTCCTAAGATCTTCTGGATTTCAGTTTCGTCATACTGCTAATGAAATGCATCTTCTGTTAAATTTTGGCATCAGTTGAAGTAAATAATGCACCCCAACCAGGACGTCAGCAGGCCTCTTCCTCAGTAGCACTAGGTAACCCCTTTTGGGTGGTCTATGCAAGTGCTATTGTGCAGATTATGCGGATTGACATATGAATTATGCCCTAAGATGAGAAATTGATTATGTTTTTTGTTCATCTGAAGTCCATGGGATTTTCAGATGTTAACTTTGGGTCGCCCCAAAATAAATTTGTATAAAATTAATTTGATCATGTTCCCAATAATTGGGACAAATTGCCAAGAAAAATGCATAGGAAATCGGCCATAATATGCAAGCATATTTGGGCTGAGCGCTTTGATAAAATACTTGATCAAATTACCATTGAGATATTAATCATGAATTGTATGATTGCAATAGGCTTTAAGTGAAAATAAGGTGTTAGCCCAAGCGTTGAAAGGGTAATTGGCTTAATCTGATGGTTGTCAAAGGTTTATTTTTGAGTCAACCACCAGAATCTGACATTTCCCCCCTCTTAACTTGAACATAAGCCCTAAGATTCCCGATTAGCCTATGTTAGTTCTTTCTAATTAGCCTAAAAGCCCAATGAGAATGGAGTTGGTTTTTCTATTTTGGTAATTTTGGCCGGAATGGCCAATGAGTCTGAAGTATGATGGCCCAAATGCCATTGAGTCTGAAGTTGGATCCTCTCCCCTACCTAAAGTGCAAACTAAAAATAATTAGAATAAAGCAATTATTTAGTTTTGTTTTTTGTTTTTTTGTTTTTGTGTTTTTTTCAACTTCTACTTTTCTTAATTGGCCCACTTATTAAACCCTCTTAGGAATTTTGCATGGACTCAGTTGTATATATGGCCGGTCCTAATGTACTTTATTGTGTATATGAACTTAGACGTTTTCTCCTTCACTTCTAAATGGCCCAACCCAGATACAATCTAACTTTTGCATTCAGATGATCTGTGAGTGTTGCAAAATAAAAATTCGTCATTAACTTCAAATTCAGCCAGTGTATAGCGAATCTCTAAATCCTTTTGATTTTGGGCTTTTTTTGGTGAAACTGTTGTTGAAGGCTTGAGATTGTAATTTGATTAAGGCATATGCAAGCTTCACAACGTAAGAGAGTAAGTGTTTTCACCAGGATCCTCTAAGGCAAAATATAGCAGCATTGGTAGGGACTGGTGTCTACCATAAAATACTTGAAATGGAGATATCCTGGTTGATGAATGGTAGGAGATATTTTAGGCGAATACTGCCAAACTTAGATAAGTACTCCAATCAGATGGTTTGGCCAAGGTTAATTTCTGGATAATGTTCACTAACTTCCCATTTGCACGCTCAACAGTCCCATTAGTTTTGAGGTGATAGGGATCAGAAAGCACACCTCATACACCCATTAGTTGGTTGATCTTGGCAAGGACATTGGCGGTAAAGTTGGTTCTGTTATCATTCAGAATAACCTGGGGACATCCATGTTTGTGGATGATATTTTCAAGTACAAACTTGGTGGTGATTGCTGCTCCAGATTACCGAATGTCCTTGGCCTTGACCCTTTAGTCAAGTGGTCTATGGCTACGATTATGTACTTGGCCTTTGTATTGCTTGTTGGAAGTAGGCCAACAACGTCAATAAATACAGTGTGCCAGGCAAAGTTGGGCCAAACAAGCTGGTAAGATGTGCTTTTTTTGGAACGGTTTTTCGCCTTGGCATTCTGCATAGCATTCTAGCGTTTCTTGGATGTTGAAATGCATTGACTTCCAGTAGTAAAGTTGCTTCAGATTCTCTTTCATTTTTTTGAATCCGCCATGCCCTATGGCCTTATGCGCTGCCATTATTAGGTCTGTTTGGGCCAATGGTCATGGGAAAATAAACTTTTTGTCCTCAATGATCTTAAAACCATCCCATTTTTGATGGTTGTATTTTTTTGTAGATCTGATAATATTTTTTGGATGGATTTGGGATCATCCTGATACTCTTCACTGATCATTTTAAAAAAAAACTCATCAGCAGCCTGACTAAGTGTTGCAATGGTGGGTGGTCAGGATAGACAGTCAGCATTTTGGTGCTTTGCCCAAGTTCAATGCTCGATGGTGTAGTCATAGGCTTGTAGCTTTAATTCCCAGTGGGCTAATTGGCCCTCAGGTTTTCTTAAGTTATTCAACCATCTTAGGGAAGCATGATTGGTAACAACTTTGAAATGAGTACCATGAAGGTAGACCCAGAATTTCTTGCAACCATATATGACAGCTAACCATTCTCATTACATCACCATATATTTCCTTTTATGAACAAAAAGGTCTAACTAGCGTAGGCACTGAATATTCTTCACCATCTTCTCCAACTTGGGATAACACGGCCCCCACTACTGTTCAGGATGCGCCAGTTTGGATGATAAATTTGCAATCAAAGTCTGGTTATCAAGAAACAGGTGTTCTTAGTAGGGCCAATGAGAGTTGGTCAAACACATCCTGTCAAGCTGAAGTCCAGTTGAATGTGACCTTATCTTTAAGCATATAAAAAAGCTTCTCTCCAAGTTGTGCAAAGTTGGTGATAAATCGGCAATAGTACCCAATCAAGCCATGGAATACTTGAATATTGTGCTTTGATCCAGGCCATTTCAATTTTGGAGATGGCATCCAACTTAGAGGGTTGGGGCCAAAGGCCCACTTTATCAATCACAAATTAGAGGTATTCCAGTTGGTCTTGAAAAATCGACATCTTTGGGCTTTATTTTTAAGTTTACAGCAGCTAGACTTTTAAAAAACCTCCTCTAAGTGTTACAGGTGGTCATCAAATGTGTGGCTGAAAACGATGATATCATCAAGGTACACTATTACATATGACAATTATAAATCTCCCAGTATTGTGTCCATTGCCAGTTGGAATGTGGCCTGGGCGTTGCGGAGCCCTTGAGGCATTCTTGTCAGCTGGAATAGGCCCTCTTGGGTTATGATTGCACATTCCTTGTGCTCCTCTTTGGGGAGATCTATTTGCCAATTTCCACTGATAAGATCCATTACCTAGAAGAACTTCGCACCCCCTAGCATATCAAAGGCATCATCAATTTGTGGCAGTGGAGTCAATTTCTTCTTTGTGATTCTGTTTAACTTCTGATAGTCAATGACTACTCGGTTGCTTCCATCCTTCTTCTTCACTATTAAAATTGGTGCTGCCCATGGACTTTTTGAAGTCATTAACATGCCACAATCAAGAAATTCCTTATTCTCCTTGGATACTGCTTCTTCTGATAATTTTGAGCGTCTAATTGGACATAATTGAATAGGTTTATGATCTCCAGTATCTATTTTGTGGGTGACACCATTAGCACAAACCAAGTCAAAATAGTCTTGTGCAAATCCTTCCTGATATTTAGAGAATAACTCCTGAGCTTGGCTTTTCTTGGAGTTGGTCAGGTTGCTTAAATCGGCCATAGGGACAACATTATTTATGATATGTTGGTCCTTATTGGTGAGCCCTGTTTTGACAAAAGTTCCAAACTCATGGAATAAGTAAATTCCGTGGTAGGGAAAAGATAAGGAAAAGCGATTGTTTGATGTCACCTGATGGAAATGGGCCAATTTTGCAGGTTTATACCTATGATATGTATTTCTCCGTGGCCCATAATGATGTTACCAGGGCTAATGTTTGGTTCAAATCAAGATTTAGACCATGGTTGATATACTTCACCGTAAAGTCCTTCTGGGATATTAATTGTTAGTCCCATTGGGATAATTACTTGCTCTCCTGATGGTATAGTGATGGTCTGATTTGATCGAAGTGGAACGCCATTTGACTCATCAATCTGTGTGGTAGTGGTTTTATCTTAGACTAAGCTTTGGAATACTCAATTGGGATGACTCCATCTTTGTAGGCCAGATTTATGAATAGTCTGGGTTTCTTTTTCTCAACTTCTTATCACAGTTATAGTAAAGTGAATAGTCTGGCCAAGAATGGTGAGAGTGTCATCCTTATGATTGATAACAACTCCATATCTCCTTGGGAAATCTGTCTAAATTAGGATATCATGGTTTTTGTTTGGCAACACTATGGCAGTTGCTGTTACTACAATGGATCCAAATCTGATTGGTAGGGTACTGTAGGCGCACAGCGATTTAGTTTTATGTGCTACAGCGGTTCCATATTCCTGACAGTGGGCAACATCAGGCGCAATTTCAGTTTTCTAACCAACGTTGTAGTGACTATATTGATAGGAGCGCCACTATCAACAATGGTCCAAACTTGAACCTTGTTCTCTGCTATGTCCACATAAGTATATTCAGATTAGTTTTCAGAGTTATTTATTATGTGAATGCTGTGACTGTTGCCCAATTCTAGGTGTGCTTTAAGGATTGAGCAAATATCTGTGAAGTTATATGCTAATGTCTTCATGGGAATAGCTACTTGAACGTTATTACGCTTAGGTTAATTGGTTGAACATCTTGGTTGTAGGTCCAAACCCTGATCAATAATTTGCTTTGCATAAGGTTTTGATACCTCTGCTTGGGCTTCTTTGGTTATTTAAAAAAAGTTTAGTTGTCTTTGCTGTGGCCTGAGTAGTGACCATCATAACAATATTATTATCCTCAATATGGTTGAGGTTATTTTCAACAACATTTTCGGCCCTAAAGAGCTTATCAGGGTCAGGTGGAAAGGTTTGAAATTTGGTGGAGTTAGAGCATTCCGCCTCTACTCCACCTGTTCTTTTCCCTCCTCACTGTCGCTGTTAATTTCTAGAGCAAATTTGTCCCCCAGGGTTTTGTTGGACCGTCTGTAGCATTGGCTAGCAAAATGCCTTTTTGACCACATTTGTGACATGTAAACGGCCCTGTTTGCTGCTTTTGCTCAAATTTTTGGTTCGTATTTTGGTTTTTTTCCCCTGGTCGCAAATAGAGTTGTTTTTTGGGCCCGAAAATTGGGACTTTTTTGATCTTTGGCCCGATTAGGTGTGTTGAAATTATGGGAACAGCTTCTCAAGTAATTGGTAAGCTCTTGGATTTCCAAGCTTCCATTGAATGCAGGCAACATGACATTGTGCAGTTCATGGAAGGGCATAATCGTGTGCTCCAATACAATCTTGGCATCAAACTTATCTATTGCATTGCACCCATGCAGAAATAGTGCCTCATGGAAGAATCTATCCACAAAGTCCTTAATAGTTTCATTCTGTTTAATTGATATTAAGAAGCTCTCTTTTTCGGGTTTCTAGTTTTTCAGGCCCTCCAAACTGTTTTGTTATTGCAATTTTGGCATCCATATAGGACCAATCGTCATTCAAATAGGGCACAATGAGGTCACAGCTATGGGCATTGAGTGAGTTAAGCAGTGCTGATCCTTTTGCATGGTCTGAAGCTCCTCTCATTGCTTTCTCAAATAACTTGATGAAAGAATTAACGTTTCCATCCTTTATAAACTTTAGTAAATTCAATGGTTTGAAGTCATCTCAGCCTGTATCAAGCATAGGGGTGAACTTCTTTTTGAACGTCTTGGTGTGTCATCGCCCATAATCGGACCTCTTTCCCATTGGGGAGTATCTGAAGTCAGGATTTCTGCCAGTACTCTAGGAAAAGAACATATGTTTGAAATATCAGTTTTTACATTGGTGTCGATTTCTGATGATTTGGTTTCATGATATTGCTTTGAACTAATGGATTCTGAGGCCTGAATTCAGACCTTAGGTTTTAAACAGTTTTTGGCTGAATGGACAGAGCTTTTTTCTACTTTTTTTCAAAGCTGGGTGAGCATCGGCTGCTTTGTTTTTAAAGGTCATCAGGCTTTTCTTCGAATAAAGCTTGATTAGACGCTATGCTTTTGCTGTCTTTGTCCATACTATCTACTCAGAAATTTGCAGTTGATAGTCGCATTCTGAGTTCTCAAATTTTCTGAGTAATTTCAGTATTTCTGGATTGCAATCATGACACAACTGTCCAAATTTTTGAAAATTCCTTGTTGTTTAAGGCATCATCCTCATTCCTATTTGGGATGACTGGCTTTGCTGCATAAGCTCTCCCCTCCTTGACAAGATTATGGGTGTAGAGGGTACCAGCTGCGGAGCCTTGGTGACTGGGAAACTAATCAGAGATGGCCTTGTCTTTAGTGTCCATCCTGATGTCGCTGTCTCGTCTGTCCAGATTTTACCAGAAATTAGTCACTAGAATCCATGTTGGAGCTTGTCACCATTTTTGAGTGAGCATCAATTGTCAAATTAAAGGATCACTCGCCTGGAAATTGTTATCCTGCACATCTATTTGGGCCAAAGTTCCGATGATTGATCCTTAATAGTGCCTGTAGTTTACAGTAATTGGACCATTAAAAAACTCACTAGGTCTATTAAAAATGCCTTTACTCTTCCAGCCGATTTCAGGCATAATTTTTCCTTCATATTTGGGAACTTCTTCCAAGGCAGGATTTAATACAAACTGGGGATTTGGTCCTTCCAGTTTGTCAACACTTCTCCAAGGTTAGGATTCAGATAAAAACCAGGAAAAGGATAAAATAAATATGTCTTTTATTGCAAGCTAATTACTAGATAGTGTTTATTAGGCCAGGAGCTGGTATTTATATCTCTAGGGCATCTCCTGGCCACATTTCAGCACAAAATTTCAACAGCTATTTTACCACCTCAGTTCGGCCTACAACTGAAACCTTTTCTTAGATTCATTGGTGGCAAAATATTCTAAAATTTGTGAGGATTTCAGGTACAAAAATTGCAATAAAAGCATGAAAAGTTGTCCTAAGAACTTCTGTATTTCAGTTTCATCATACTGCTGATGAATTACATCTTCTGTGATTTTTTGGCATCAGTTGAAGTAAATAATGCACCCCAACCAGGACGTCAGCAGGCCTCTTCCTCAGTAGCACTAGGTAACCCCTTTTGGGTGGTCCATGCAAGTGCTATTGTGCAGATTATGCGGATTGACATATGAATTCTGCCCTAAGGTGGGAAATTGATTACGTTTTTTCATTCGTCTGAAGTCCATCGGATTTTCAGATGTTAACTTCAGGTCGCCTCCAAATAAATTTGTATACATTAAATTTGATTGTGTTCCTAATAATTGGGACAAATTGCCAAGAAAAAATGCATAGGAAATCGGCCATAATATGCAAGCATATTTGGGCTGAGTGCTATAATAAAATACTTGATCAAAAATTTCATTGAGATATAGCCCATTTTGTATGATTGCAATTGGCTTTGAGGTGAGAATATAGGTGTTAACACGAGCGTTGAAAGGTAATTAGCTCAATATGATGGTTGTTGAAATGCTTAATTTCAAGTCAGCCACCAGAATCTGACAGGGTGCCTTGGGGGTGGCGATGGGACATGTGGGGTTGTGCAAGGGCCTGGCCCCAATTTCACGGGCACAGAGAATGTGCCCTCTAAGAATCCCGTGAGAGGGTCCCAATCTGTGTGGGCTGCTGCAGTGAGGTTCAGGGCAGCGCAGAATGCGGAGACAGTGATTTCAACAGGGATGGGTACCATTGGAGCCAGGACCGCAAAGGCCTCAATCAGTGAGGGTAGGTCCATGGCTGTCTGTCCCAAGGTAAACAAGCGGAGGAGCCGCGCCAGTCTTGACTCAGGGGCCTAGACCGTTGAGGTGACCAACGCTAACAAGTGGGTGGGGTTGCCTGACTTGCCAGCAGAATGGAGCACTCTTCTGACCCAATGATGGGCATCCCCATCCAGGGCATCAAGGAGGGCCACGCTCTTCTGTGCATCTGAGGGAAGCGGGGATTTCCCACCATCAGCGGTGAAGCACACCTGGGTCTCTGCCAGGACGCCCAGGATTTGATTGGCCACCTCATCAAAAGGGACAGGGGGAACCCCTATCCTATTGCGTTAACTGATGGGGTGGTGCTCGCCATTAGTGCTCAGTGGGGTGGGGACCAATTCAGCAGAGCCTGGCGACAGGCCTGGATGAACATGACCACTGAACAGCAGGAGAAGTCCAGGTCACAGAGAGAGAGCACATTCAGAGTGAGGGCATAGCCAGCACATTGCCCTTCCCAGCAAGGAGGGTGGAGAAGGCTGAGACTAGTGGTCAGTTCATTATGTCATGGATTCAGCTAAGAAGAACTAGACTGGGCTTCCAGTTAAGGTGCGCAAGCACCTAGTGGAGGCCCCAGAATGCTAAAGGCATAGCGGTCTGAGTGACTAATAGAAGTGGGGTTCTATAGAGACGTGAGAAAAGTAAAAGTTCAGTAACATACCAAAGGTCCCAAGGCAAACCATATGGTTGCATTGGGGGTAACCGCAAGCCTTGCAGGGGCAACCCCCAAGGGTGGGAGAGGCAGAGGAAACAACTCCTCCAGGGTTCATGGTTGCTGACCTTCAGATTTGGATAGGGGGGCTTGCGCGCCAGCGAGGGATGGCACAGAGCTGCCACGTGATCAAAAATGTGAGCAGAGGTATGGCAAACCCCATGCAAGGGGCTAAGACCAAGCTTCCCCTGGAGGGGGCGCTCTAGGCCCCGCTGGCGGACTGAGCCAGCGGCAGCTGATGCAGCTATGGGAGCCAAGTCCGTGAGTGGCAGGGTGGGTGCGCCCAGGTGCTGCTCAAGCCAGGAAGCATCTTTGGAGGACTTGGCAATTGAATGGATGAAAGGATCCCCATTAAACAGATGCGTAAAAATGAATGAAGCATTGGGTTTGTCATTGGGGTGAGGCGGATTATTGTGTTTATGATCTGCTGACGCATGGAAGAATCAAGTGACCTGATAATCCAGTCAGCAATCATCGGCAGGAGGTTTTGGGTGATGGCGCGCTTTTTCAGATCAATTGGCAGACTTTTTTAGAAATTTTTAAAAAGGTAGATGGAGGCTGCGTAAAATTAGGCAGGGTATAAAATTTGTTAATTCAACGGAAGTAAAGAGAATTAACTGACAACTACCTCCAGGTGGGGCAGTTGCTTTTTAAACTGGGCTGAAATCCTGGGGGAGGTATTGAGAGCTTGGTTATTCAGGGGTTGGTGAAGGGATTTCGTTGGCTGGCTCAGAGGGGGTAGAAGGCTGCTCCCAATTTTGGCAAACGTCTAGAAGATTTTTGAAAATTTCTTTATATTCTTTTGACCAAAACAAGTCAATACTACCAATCTGGGTCCTGTGGCCCAAGTTGGCCTGTTTGCATGGCTCAGATGGGCTGGATTTGTCTCAGGAGGCAGGGATCATTGGATTGGATTATTTGAAATTCAAGCCAATCCCTTGATTGGGCTACTCGTGTGATCTGAACTCCCTGGATCCATTTCTTAGCGTTGGGGCAGATGATCCAAGTTGTTTGGGCCCAGGTTTGCAATCCGAGCTGTATTCCAATCTGATTTCCAAAGCAAGCCAGTCTAGACAGGCTCCCCCAGTCTGGAAATTGCTGGCCAGGTTCCAATGTTGGGAATTGCCATTTTCCCAAAATTTAGATATGGTTTGCCTGAGGGTGGGTGGTCCAAGGGGCCTCTCCATGCCCCCTGATGTGTGCAATCTCCCTGCAGACCTTTTCTATCAAACTTATCAGGGTAGAGGAGGGGGGAAGAGGTGGGAGTATTTTATTTTTAGGCGGGAAAATGTCACCCAGCGCTCAGATATCACATGTGCTAGGTCGCCCAGCTGTGACAGAGGATCTACTGGAGCCATGGGGCCCCTTTTAATCCAGAAGGGGTGCTGAACCCTATCCAGTTGCAAGGGCTTGTCCCCAGGACCTACATAGCTATTGAAAGTTACTAAAGGATATGAATGAGATTTTATTGAGCAAAAATTCCAGAACCATAAAGTAAAGAGATTACAAAAGGCCATACTTTATTACAATGGGTGAACCCTAATTCAAGAATAAGTGGTCACTAGGTGAAAGGAAGCTGAGTAAAATATCAAATATATGAATGACCATTGGACTCTAGGACCTGTTCTTGTGATTAAAAAGCTATTTTAACATCTTTCAGCTTATAACCAAACTATTAAGAAATTATCTAAGTTCATTTTTTCTCAAAGCTAAAAGATAAAGGGCAGCCTCAAAAATTGAGGTAACTGTCAAGTTACCCAGCAACAAGGATCCTAAAACCAAAATGCCTACGCTTAATAAGGACTGATATAATAATAATTAAACAGCTGAGTTAAGCAACTCCACTTTCTTTCTGCTTGGCATAACTTTCTGAGCAGAATTACACAAATTAATAAAACAAACCATATTCGCCCATTGTAGTCTCATTCTGATGTCCTTGGATTCTCCACCAGCTGCTCCAGTGTGAGCAGCGGCAAAACTCCCCCCACAATTTTCTGTCTGGCAGGAAAACGCGCTAGGACTGGTTCACCCAATCATTCCAAACCTATGGGACAATTCGTTCCACCCAAGGACCTCAACGCCCACCTTGCTCATACCCAAGTGGTACCTCGCTGCCCCCTAGTGCTCCCCTGGAGCAACATTTGATATGGCCTAAGGGCCAAATGTGTAAAACTATTCCCATACCACAACCAAGCTATTAAAAAAAAGCACAGGTGGTGATGACACCTACCAGATTTATAGATTTCCGCCCCTACAAGGGGTATTTTGACCTTGGCTTCACCTGCGAAGACAATGCTGCCACTGCAGCAACTGTGCCCCTGGTATTCCAGGGCACCCCTCTCCCCACAACTTGGACTCAACTCCCAGCGGACACCACCATGGTGGTTCAGTTTGCTGGTTTTCCCACCCACCTCCCCCCTGAAGTGCTCCATCAGGAGCTGATGGATGGTTTGGCAGCCTATGGCTCCAACCCCATTTTACAATTTGTGGTCCCAAATGGGGCCACACAACTTGCTGGGCCTCAGGCATATGCCACAATCAGCCCTGAATCAAATAAAATTGTGATGTCAATTCTGCCATGCACTGTTATTCACTCAGCGCCTGACTATCTGTTTTGGGCCTGCGTTGAGGGCAGGCGGACAATCTGTTCATCATGTTTCAAGTTGGACCACTCAAAACGAAAGTGCCCCTCCTTAACCACTTCAGGAAGATCTGATGACTCATCCGCCAACCTCCAATCCACTGCCCACCCTATACAAATTCTGGTTTGGGGCACAATACTACCTCCCCCCACCCCCAAAACTGGAAGCTGCAGCTGCATCTGCAGCCAACAATCAGCCTCCTCTTCTCCCCAATGCCACAAATAATTCCTTTAATCAAGCATTGGATAGGATCCCAGTTTGATCCCATGCTTCCTCAAATGAATCACCCAAACCTCAACCATACGCTGATTCCCCAATCCAGTTCAACCAAAACCCATGGGAATATTGACTAAAATCGATGAATCATGTAAGTTCATTAAAGAACCATCTCTGCAAATTGAGCGGTTCATTAATGCATAATGGGATGTCAGATACCTCCCTCAACTATATACCCCACAGCCAAACGCTGAATCATTTTGAAGTAATCACCAGCTTGCAGTTGAAGCAGCAGCAACACCAGATTGTTGTCCCCTGCGTAAAGCTGTCGCTAAATTAGTAGCTATGCTCACAGAAGTAATTCCACCTTCTGTTATCCCCACAACCCTAACCCCAAAAAGTAAAATCACAGTGAACCAGCTACACAAAAATGTTAACAATGCTATTTAGAATGTGGCAACTATAGCACAGAATCCAAAAGCAAAAATAACCCAAACCAACATTGCCACGTTCTTTAAACTCCCAGACGCCCGCATTAAAGCTAAAAAATTTTCTAACTGAATATCTCAGTACCATTTACCTAGATAACAATTTCCATGAAATCCCAATTACTAGAGATATTGACCTCGATGCCGCAGATGCCCCAATGCCATTACTGTCTGCCGTGACATGCACTCTACTATGGGAGGAAGAAGCTGCTGCTGAAGAGGCCACTGAAGATGCCCCCCAACCCCCTCTCCCCTTCTGCCATGGAGGGATAAGCGGTTTCTGCTGCCCACCTGGTTGGTTGTTTTTTTGAAGCAACTCACTCAATCCGCTCATTAGGGCGTTTTGTTTGAACCAAGTAGTTACGTTAGTTTTTTTAGTCTAGTTTTAGTTTCAGTAATGTCCATCCCCTGGTCAGCTTACCTCAAACAAATAAAGTTAAGCAACTCCGCTATTATAGAAAACACCTAGAGAAACAAGCAGGCAGAAGAACCGGATTTTATCTAAGGAGCTTGAGGATAAATGCAACGGCTCCCCCAAAATTAAACTAAACTAGAAACTCAAAATCTGCTACTAGAAAAATCGAGTTTAATCCTGCGCTTGAGCCAAAGCCTCCTCCAGATAAAAAATACAGATTGCTGTACAGGATGCCTCTGTACCTAACTTGCTTACCTGTACTAAAGCTTCTTACTATCCTGATGATGGGATCAGAACAGTCAAACCAAATGTCTCAGTATTTTTTGTCTCTCAAAGCTAATGCTCCTCGCTGTCTCAATGACAAATTTGAAACAGACAACCTGAATAACTCAGCGCCCTCTTCATTTCTCTGCGCCAAAGATTCTCACTACTCTGACAGTGTAATTGGAGCAAACAAACCCCATCTTTACCTTTTTATCAATCTCTTTGTTCTTAGAGTTTTATTTCCACTAATATTTTAGGTTTTCTGGTTGGTGTGAGGTTTCAACCCTATCTCAACTAAATTAGGATAAGTTTATAGAAATTTCTGCTTGACCGTCATTATGAGTTAAAGCAAATCCATAATCAAGTTTCCTTGCCCCTTCCAGCACGTCAACTAAGAAAAGCACTTAAAATTTTTTTTGCTGTCATGACGTTTACCTTGAATGCTAACCTGACACCTCCAAATCTAAGCTTATATATACCTATTGATGTCACAAACCTCTATCTTTTGAATGTTTTCTGCCATCAAGATGAAGCCCCTGGCCAAAGTTTGCCTTTACCTTTTGACATGAAGAACTTTTCACTAATTAAGATTCTTATCATAAGGTTCCACATACCCTGGGATCCACGCCTCTTTAAAAATATGCTGGTCAAAGAGAACAAAGTCAGATTTGATGGCAAAGATATGATTCTACATACCACTGACTCTCAATAGATTATAAGATGGAAACAACTTTCGTTCTCTCCAGGCTAACATTTGAAAAAAATACTTGATTAATCTCACATATTCCAAATCTTTCTTTTTTAGACCCTATCAAGGCTAGCTATCCCTAGAAGAATTATTGTCACCACCAGTCAAAGCATGTAGGGAATTATATTAGGCTTTGCCTTAAATTAGGTGAAGCCTTAACTTTTAGGGTTATGTTTCATTAATTTACTTTAATTCATGTTAACTTTGCATATATTTTATCAACATCAGTTTATAAGTATCATTCAACGTTTAATCGGGCCTAAGGTATAAAATCATTGATAAAAGTATGTACTAAAGTTCTATGTAATTTCCTATACTAACTCTAAGTTTACAACCTACCAAAATTGGATAAATCTCAGTATAGTTCTCCACTGGTCAATGATATAAGGAAGGATGCCTTAGCCAACTTTATACTATCTTGATATTATGCCCAAGGTTATATGTAGTGTTTAACTCCTCTATTCACTCCAACAACCACTTTATGTCACATGTTATGCCTTACTAAATATTGGTATCCTAAAGGCAGATAATAGTAACCTCTAAAATGTGTTACCATCAATTGATCTTAGTACATTTTGATGATATATACTGAGCTTCTATAACTCTGAACATGGACTGTGCCATCATCTCCTACATCTTCGAACCTACTTACACCCTCACACGTGTTATTCTCGCATAACTCATCACACTCCTTATTTTCACTTAGGATTTTAAATGATTAACCTTTTTAATAAAGTACTTTTTACAACTCATAACTATTTTTAGTAAATTCTAATCCCTCAGGAAGGAAGTAACTCCAGCCCTCTGAGAATTGCTAGGAACCTCTGAGCCTCTAGATAAGGTTAAGTCTCAACCCAGATTGTCCAGCCTATACACCTCTAAGTAGCCAATAATGTATCCCTGGATTGCTGGCATTAGAAGCAAAGCTGAGACTTGATATCAGGAATCATTTTTCTGTGCATCCTTTACTTGTTGATCTAAATTGATTCCACATGTTAGGTTTCCAGGAAGTTAAAGATAAATAAATCTGACTCAATATGTGAGCGTACAATGAGTGCTTAGTACCCTGAAAATTCTTCGCCTTGATTTTCATGTTAACTTGTTTCATCCAGGTTAGCGTTGGAACTATGAGGTTGGTATTCAATGTAGAAATTCATATTGGATAACTTCATAGCCCCCCATGCATGTCTTTGATTGATATTCCTTCTCTCTGCAAAGTAAAAAAGGTTCTTATGGTCTATACTTATGTCGAATGGATTCAGCTTTCATCAGGTATCAGAGCTAGTGTTTCAAAGCTTTGACTATCGCCAGAAGTTATTTGTCATCTATTTTGTTACTACGTTCAGCGTTCAACATCCCTGTGGCAAGAAGGTCACAGGGATTGTTCACTTTTTTCCTCCTCTTAAAGAAGGACAACATTATATTGGAAATCCGAGGAATATGATTCAATAAAGAACTGCTTAATAGGATTAGGTCTGAATAGAAGTGGTGCACTTGTAAAGGTCTTTTTAGCGCATCAAAAGACTCATGGGCTTTAGTAGTCCAGACAAAGGGAACAGTTTTAGATGTTAGGATAGTAAGAGTCCAAAAATTGTTGAGATATTCTGAATGAATTTTCTTAAGAAGTTTGCTAGTCCAAAAAATGCTTGGAGCTTAGTGCAGATGTGACTGAGGCCAAGTTAAAATAATCGTCAATTTGCTAGGAGATATTTCAAACATGCCCTTCTTGATAGCATATCCCAGCAATAAATCTCTTGACAGTAAAACATGAGTTTTACAGTTAGGCACATGAATTGTAGGTATAAAGATGTTTAAGCACAGCCTTCACATGTTAATGTTTGAATTCGTGTACTGTTAGTAAACTAGCATATCATCTAGATATATAGAAACTGACTATCCAGCATAGAGAATAGGGCTTTCGTCATTGATACCATTAAATTATCTGGTGCATTTCCAAGCTAAAAGGCTATACAAAATATATTTATGCAATTAAATTGCGTAATGCTGCCTTTCACTCATGTCTCTATGTAATTCCTCACTTGGTAATAGGCGGTTTTTAAGTTCATTAGTAAAATAATTAGCCCCATCAAGCATTCTGTTAGCTGTTCTTCAGAAGGCACTGGTTAACGATTCTTGACAGTAGTGGAGTTGAGGTTTGAATAATCCACGTATGGATTGGACCCACATATTTTCTAAAAAGGACATTGGAGAAAATGGGACGTGGAGCGCCTCATGAAACCATTTCTATAAACTCCTTCAGGAATTGTTTCAGTATGAGCCATTGTTGATATATTGTAAAATCATACTTTCTATAATTGGGTGCCTTTCCAGAAAGTAGGTTAATTCTTAGGTCACGATCACTTTTTTAGAAAGTTAATAAATAGATTCTTCATTGCATACATCCTGATATCCGTTTAGGACCTCAGGGTTAAAAGTTGCTTTCCAATGTTTTTACTAGCCCTGGAACTATGCGCTGAAGGCTATGTCGTTTTCCTGTTCCAGTCATATTGTGTAATTTTTATGACCCTAGACTCCTGCCCTGGTAGAAATTGACCATCTTTGTTTCATATTTAACAATGCATCTCGTTTTTTCCACAATGAGAATCTCAAAACCATGGGGAAGGTCAACTTGTTTACCATAAAAAATCCAGGTTATAATTGCATTCCCCATTATAACTTTTACTGGAGAATCGACCAGGCTAACATTAAATATGGACCAGGAAGCCAGTTTAGCTTTCACATTTCCTGAAGTCACTTTTCCCAGTCATTTGAGTAAACTGTAGTCCATGAAATTGGCCATGGCACTCATGTTCAACAGGGAAAATTGTTATCTCATGTTCTCTGTTTATCAGCTTCATGAAATAAAGCTAGAAGAGTTCTTTATTTTATTCAATGGTTGCTATTACTGTGGTCACTAAGTTTCTGGATAAGAAAAAAATTATTTTTTTAGGGATGTCATAATTAGATGAATCTTTATTCCGCATTGAAGACAGCAACCTTCCTGTAAACATCTCTAATTTCTTTTAAAGAAAGTCAAAATCCTTCTCCATCTTTGAATTTTTCTAGGTTGTTGACCAGCTGCTTGTTGTGGGCCTTGTTTAATCTGTATATGGGTCCTATGGTTGCTCTTCACTTGTTGAAGTATTTAATCAAATTTGTTCCCTCAAACTAGCAGGTCCCTTTTCTGATCTTCTAAAAAAATCTCTTCAGATTAATGTTGCACTAAAAGCACCTTGAGCTTTAATTAATGTTCTCTTAAATAAGTAAATACTAGAAAATCATCAAGTCCCAATTGTTGTTTGAGCACCATGAAAAGATCACATAGTACTTTAATGGATTCTACCCCTATTGGAGCTTGTACATTTAGTGACGTGATATATTCTTATTGAGGATAGTATAGAAGCAATAAGTGAATCATGGAAGAATCAGTGTTATACTGGTATAAAGGGATCTTTAGGTTAACTTCAACAAAACAACGTTAAAGTTTTCCTGTTAGTTGCCCAATTCATGATTAAACTTTTTAGTATCTTTAAATATTCTCATTTTCGGACTAAAACTTATTTTCTGCTTAAGATAGGATTTATATGATATCCTTATGATAGCTATTTAACATAGGCGTCATGAAGAAATAATCTAACACCACTGCTTGTACTTGGTTTTATGGGGTGATTCACTTAAATTAAGATGTTTGTCCTCATGGATGAATATATGTATCTGGTATAAGGTAAAGCTAGTCAAGGCAGCCACCCAAGTACTGGTATCAGGATCTTAATGTAATATCCTGGAGTAACTATGAAGCACCCTAAACTATATTTTGTCAGACATCCCAGTATTTAGTTTTAACATACTGTCAGGCACCGGCCCAATTCTCACTTTAAGGAATAGGTGAGTTAAGAGGGCTTTAAGGCTGAACCCAGTTAAGTTTGTAATTACAGTGACTCCAATTACCAGGACTTGGATGATATTAGCAAATAATAAGTGTTGTTAAAGTTGATTACACAAATGAGTAAAAAGAGATACACATTTTGATAACCTAACAAGATGAGAGGTGTATCTTGGTATTATGTCACAATATGGACTTTTAATAAACATGGCATTTGTAGTAAAATGTGATTTGCTTTTGAGTACCCCCTCCATAGAGCTTGGCAGAACTCCAGTTGGTTCATAATTACGACATATCAGTTATACCTGACTCTTTATCATATTGATAGTTTTATCAATCTGATAGTGCAGACGGAAGTTCTGCCAATACTAGGTGTGTTTCCTTCCCCATGCATCTAATGTTACTGACCCTGGATATAAAAGCCTCCGTAAATCAGAGAGAACCACCATTATTAAATTCCACCAATTTTCTTGCTGTTTATGCGGCTCATTTTTTTAGCCACAAACAAAACTACTTGTCAAACTTGGAATTTTGTTTTTTGGTTTCTAATGTCTAGTGGCTTTGGGCAATGTAGCAGGCTTTGCCTGTTACATTATCCAAAGATCTTTTTTGCATCCCTGCTGACATACCGAGTCTAAAATCTGCATTCTGCCAGGGCGTCCACTGCATTACCACCTCCTGTCCTGCCCTCAGTCAGGTTTCATGCACCATAACGCCATCCCCCTTCAGTGCCCTGCAACGCGTGACCCTCTGCCATGCATTCCATTTGTTTACTATGTCATGGCTATTGACATGAAAGGTGACCCCATTTTTACTGTGTCAGTTGAGTGGTCTGAAGCTACACAGCGCTACAGTTTTAAAGGGCCTGAGGGCTTAAGGGTCTGTTGAAATTCTGGTAAGGTTTCTGCTCTCATGTGCTTAGCCTCAGGACTTCAACAATAATGACAGACATGAATATATCAAAGCTTGGAAACTATCTTAGAATTTTGGTACTAAAAAGTAATCCAAAAATTGTAATTGCAATTGGATAAGAAGATAGGGATAGGAAATGGACTTTATAAAACAATATTTGGGGTATTTATCTTTTAAAATAAAGAATATTGTAGAACATAACTTAAGTTAAATAATATGATCACACAGTACTTAGTATGTAAAAGAATATTCATCCAATGTGTATGGGGAAGTACGCATGGATAAATATGGGCTTCACATTTACTTCTGATGTCACATTAATTTGTTTGTATAGCGAGTCTCTAGAACTAACAAAACTTTTAAATTGTCTCTTGGCACTATTAAGTATTGTGTAAATCCACTTAATCCAACGAGAAGTTTCACTTTCATTAATGCCTTGATTTAATCTAAATATCTATTTTAATTAATACATTACTGATCCAGGTTATTTATTTTGAATTGAGAGGCCAGACTTTTTTATAGTTTGTTGAGTTGTTGACTGGATCTAATTGTCAGATATTCAATAAGGACATAATAATGTTAACATGCTTAATTTATTATGGATCATATTGGATATCAGCGATTATGGATCAGAAACATCCTAAGCTATGCAAAGCTTAAAATCCGTGGCCTAGCAATTTCACTTAATGATTTTTGACTATGATGACATGAGGCTTGAGGGCTTTGTTGGTTTGGTTGGAATTAAAATAATAGTCAACTAGATGACTTGTGCATGTGGGCTTTTTTGTCTATGTCAAAAATAGTTTTATAATATCAATCAAGTATATTGAATGAATTCATTACTATTGTGGTAGAAATAATCTTGGTATGTGCCGCCTTTTGCTTGAGAAGAGCATCGTTTCAGATATTTGAAGATGTGTTGGAAATGCTGTCTTGAGAATATTTCCAAGTCTGAGACTGACTCTGAGGCATTTGAGATGTCCTGAGTCGAATGGAATGTAGACCCTCAAACAAACTTATTTCTTTCTATGGCCAAGTGCCATTGAAAATGAGGCGTCATGGGCAAGACGTGGTGAACATCAAACCCTATAAATTATCCCAAGTTGATACTAATAACCATCATCAACTATTATCACAAGTTCATAATTTAATATATAAGCTTTTTTGTATTTAATACCTTTCATTGTATCAAGTCAAGAATTTACTTGGGATCAGAATGATCAGGGCAGCATGCCATCACCTAAGTAAAGATGGAAGAATATGGCTTCAAGTGTAATTACCAAGGAGTTATATCTTAACTATAGTCACCATCTGGTCTAATGTCTCCATACAATAGACGTTCAAAACTCCACCTTACCACAGAAGAAGAACCAGTTATTCTAATTAGGCCCAAATTCAACAAGTGGCGCTCATGGCTGGGAACGCAGATGGTGACCACGCCGAGTATGGGAGCAAACCCAATCAATTATTTAGAACCATTACTGGGCCCAATGGGAATACTAAAATAACTGTGTCCCAGATTAATTGAAATGATGTACCTATTATTACCTACCCCAATGAACCCATTTCAGCTGAAGAGCTGGAACGTTTTTAACATCAGTTGTTAAGAGGGTATTAAATGGGACAAGTGCCTGCAACAATAATAGTATTTATTTTATTGCCAACTACAGCCAGATGTGTTGTAGATGAGATATCTAACTCATCATCAATTGAGCGTAGCTCAAATCTGAAATAATTTAACTGGTATAGAGAATATTGCCCAATACTTGATTGAATTTGTACACTCCACCTCCAGAAATTCTCATATGACAATTGCCCACCATCACGCGGCCATTACCAAGTTGGTAAACTTCTCACGCAACTCCAGCCAGGCGGCCCAAATTTTGAATGAGTGATTGAAGCCAACTTCGCTGAGGTCCATTTTAGTTTGGAAGCGAACTATAATCTAGCTACTTGGGCTAATGATCAGGTAGCAAAAGTAGCACAAGAGCTAAATGACAGATTGCATTCCATCTTTGACAATTTCTTAGAGGAAAGAGATTACCAAAGCTTGGGTTAGCAATATCACTCAGACTTCCAGTAATGTTTCAGATTTTATGAGGCTTAATCATGAAGCCCAAGAGGTGCAACTAAACCATAACGATGAATTTTGTGATCAGCATCAATGACCGTGAACCCAAATTTTTCAGATGAAGGATGAATACACTAAAATATCAACTACTATCACACACAATTTGAAGGCCAACGGGCAGAAAATGAAAAAATTTAAGTTACGATTGATCTTCTTAATTAACAGACCAATAATTTTAATGAGGATGTTACTCATATTATTGAGTCAAACAATATTCTTCATGGAGAAGTAAAACAGTGTAAGAAGATAATTAAAGAAAAGGACCATGTGATTTCCACCTTGCAACTACAAACTACTAGCTTAAATGAGGAAATTGCAAAATTAAAGTTAAAAAATTGAAATTGCGTCAATTGGAAAATGAAATCAACGATAAAATCTGGGCTTTGGATGACGGGCTTTGCCAGTGTGCCATGAACCATTCAAAATGAAACGCTTCCAAATACTTTGAGGACGAAGCTTCAGAAGTAGCTACTGAAATGGACTCTGTTCCATGTCAACAAATGCCTAGCAATATAGTTGCTTTGGACATCCCCAACACCTTAAACCATGGCACAGTGACTCAGCGCCCTAGTATGCCTGGCTCAGACCAATAAAGAAGTAATCGTGATAACCATGGATGGGAAAGTGATAATTACAAACCAGCAAGCTCTGCCTGCTTTTGACAAGAATGGAAGTATAACCACATTTGTCAAACGCTTTGAATTGGCAATGTATGGGGCCAGCAACAATAACAAAGCAGCCACTATGATCAACTGCTTGGATGAGTGGATAATTGAGTTAATTAAGCCCCACATTGACAAAAACCCAACCTACGCCAAAGACAAAAAGGTTGTGCTTTATGAATTTGGAGGTCCAGAACGAATGTCAACTAGAAAATCTAAATTTATGAACATTCACTTTAAGAAAGATGAATCAAATGACAAATTTGTGGATTGATTTTAATGTAATACATACTTTCTCCTAGGTGCAAAGGCTATGGTCAATTTAACGCTAAGATTATGCTAGAAAATGTGGTACAACTTTACCAAAGTTTGTCAAACCTTTTAATGCCTGCTTTTGTGAAAAACCTTACAACATCTGAATTGGTTGATTATTTGCGCAGATGTTCACAAAATTATGGCCCTCCTAATACTGGGTATATTCAGTACCTACTGCCTCTGCTAGAAAACCCTTTGAAACCAATATGAAGATTGATAGTGATCTGCCTATGAAAACTAAGAAAAACTAAATAAAAAACCCCACGCCCAATTTAATTAATTACTTGCTATAACTGCAACGGTAAAGGACACTTTGCTTCCTGATGCTATCAGCATAATGTCAATGTAGTCCTTCATGATAATGTGCAGGAGGAGGTAAAAGAACAAGCACAATAGATGCGGGACACTCTATTGTGCCAGAAAACCAGTCCTACCTTACAAACATTTATATGCATGCCATAAGGCCTCGTTTAACAATGAAATGAAATCCATTTTTATTATTTAGTAAAGATTCTACAAACATACATGCAGTAACTCGCTTTCAGAGTAAGGGTGTCATACCTGAATCCTCTGAAGTAGTTGCTAATCATTATGTGTAACAAAAAATTGAGAATATTCCAGCTGAAGGGCCGAGCAATGCATCAGAAACCCAAGCTTAAAAGGGGTTAATATAGCAATGCAAATTGACACATTTATCCATGAATGTCCCAGTATTGAGAATACTCTTAAGCACACTCTAACTCTCTGGATTCTTCACATATTCACTTAGTAAACTCTATTAATTCCTATTACTCTGAGTGCACATACTTGGACATTCTGGTCAATAAGATCAAAGTTGTAGCTATTGTTTATAGCAAACACTGTATGTATTGTTCCCAAGAAGGTGGTAAAAAAATTAAAAATTGCTCCAAACATTAAGCACCATCAAGAATATGGGACCAAGGGCCTCAACAGCACTAAGAGTGAAAGGATCATTCAGTGCCTTGTCACTGTGATTTGGAACATTGGTAGTAAAACCCACAATAGTGCTTCCAAACGCCAGTTATGACATATTAATTGGAACTAGTCTTTAAGAACCTATGGGATCTCATGCAATTTTAAAGAAAACATCTTGACGATATTGGGCCAATCACTTCTGATTTATTTCTCTCATGACAATATGTAGCCTGCATTCTGTTGCAGAAACTTTATCAATATATTTTATGCTGATGAGATAATACAAGTAGGATATATTCAGCGGGGAAACTGAAGCCGCCCCATGCCAACTGCCATAAATGAAAATCAAGGAATATCTCTACATGTAAATTATGACGCAACAGTAGCTCCAGGCCAATAACTGGTTATGAAAACTGGGACCACGCTGGATATTCCAGAAGGACTATACGGGGAGGTTGCATCCCCATGGCATCATTCTCAAATGGAACCTAGTGTGACGCCTGAAATACTTATACCAGGGCATGAAGAAATTGATGCCCTATTAGCAAATTTGACCATCCGAAGTATTATGGTCAAAAAATATTAAGTATACACTTATGCATCTGTTTCCAAGGGACAAATTAGGAACAGATTTCAAATTTGGGGATTTATCTGAGCTCAGCTTACCGACTGAAACCCTTAGGGCCCATACTGTAATTCCTTCCTCAAGAATTGTTTACCAGAATATCAGAACAACAGAAGGATGAAGCACTAGAATTGTTTGAACAATACTCCAAAAATTTTACCAAAGATGTCCAAGATTTAGGTTATACAAAAGAAGTACAGCAATTTGTTGACACTGGGGACCATTTTCCTATTAGAATGAGGCCAATCTGGAGCTCCAGGGCTTGTGACAAAATAATCAGAGAAGAGTTAGACAAATTGCTGAAAAGAAGATTGATTGTGCCCTCTAAAAGCCCATAGGCCAGTCCAGATTTGATCATAAAGAAAAAAGATGGCAGTAATCGTGTTGTGATTGATTATTGACACCTTGATGCCATTACATAAAAGATTTATATCTGTTGCCACAAATTGATGATGCTTTGGATCATCTGGGAGGGGCGACTTATTTTACCGCAATGTACCTTATCTCACGATATTGGCAGTTTGAACTGCCTCAAGAGGAGCAGGAGAAGTGCGCAATGATTGCTACTCAAGGGCTGCTTCAGCTGATGCGCATGCCACAGGGGCTGTTCAATGTTCCAGCAACTTTTCAGCGCATGATAGACACAATTTTGGGGGATATTAAATTATCCTGCATACTGGTTTACCTAGATGATATCAATGTCTTTTTGCAAATTTTTTAAACATCTGGAGCACCTTGAACAAATGTTTGAATGGCTGTTGAAGGCTAATCTGAAGATAAAACCTAGAAAATGTTAATTCTATAAAGAACAATTGGAATACATTGGGTTCGTCATTGATTCCAAGGGCTTGCAGCCTCAACCTTAAAAGGTGGAGCAATTAACTAAATGCAACTTCTGACAAGTATGAGGGATGTTCAAGTAAACTTAGGCATGGTAGGATACTAATGAAGATTTGTAGAAGAATTTGTGATGATTGCTGATCCAATATTTCATTTACTACAAGGAGGAGTTCATTTTTCCTAGGCAGATGAGTGCCAACAGGCCTTTGAGGCGGTAAAACCTAAGTGAGCATGGCACTATCCTTCAATAATTAGATTTTAGCAGGCCTTTTTCACATACAAACTGACGCCTCATTGAAGGCAATTGGGGGTGTGCTATCTCATACTGGGGATGATGACAAGAGCATTCGGTTGCTTATTGAAGCAGGACGCTGAATAAGCATGAGCATACTTAATCAGTGACTGAACGAGAGTGTTTGGATATCATCTACAAATGTAAACAATTTCATGTTTATATTCATGGCACCAAGTTTCAAGTAGTGACGGATCACAGCTCATTAAGATGGCTCCACAATCTCAAGGAACTGGAGGGATGATTAGCCCGCTGAGCTCTAAAATTAAAAACATAAACTATGAGATTATCCTTAGAGCTGGAGTGGCCCATCAAAATAATGAGGGAAAATTGAAACTTCTTATTGTAGCTATCCTGAGTAGTTTGGCAGATGAGCTTCATGAAAAAATGATTACTCAGAAATATGGAGATGTGCCACCTGAAGTGTAAAAAGTGATCAAAATAGTATCAAATGACACCAAATACTGGAATGGAGTTTTATACAAGCTCAAGCTTGAAGGGAAACGCCAAATTTTCTAAAACCTTCCGACCAAATGGAGATTATTACTCAAGCACACAAGGCCGTTGGGCATGGAGGATTGACAAAAACGTTAGAATTAATTTAGGTAAATTACTACTGGGATTCCATGTGATTCAATATCCAAGATGTACTTGATAAATGTCATTCATGCCAGATTGCAAAACCTATGAAGTTGGATGTGAAATATCATTTAATCAAACCTGACTGGGCCTTAATACCGTGTTGATTGATAATTTGCCCTTTGCCTGTGAGCAGCCTAGGCAAAAAATACATAACTGTTGCTATTGATCATCTAACAAATGGGTGGAAGCAAAACCAATTTAAGACGTCATGGCTCTAACTACTGCCAAGTTCATTATGGATAACATAATTTATAAGAATGGATGCCCCCCAGAAGATCTTGATGGATAATGGCACATATTTTACTGCCCAGATGGTACAATGGTTAAATGAGTAAATGTCTATCAAAGAAGTGTTATCAACACCATATTAGCCTGAGATTAATGGTATGGTAGAATGTGTGAATGGCATGTCATACATTTACCTTTGCTGACTAAAAATAAGAATGCTGTAGGTTGAGTTCTGCCAAAAAGGGAAATGTCGTCCATTTGCGATATTCTGATGTCATTAAGAGCTCATTTATTAAATATAATATTGAAAAAGTCGAGGAAATCAGCCAAAAGTCCCTGGCCAATTCTTGATGGAACCCTGTTAGTTGAGAAAACATCAGTTAGAAACCTGTATGGGTGCTAGTAAAATTGGCTGGTCAGATTACTCTGACCTCACCATATACTTCAGGGTTACCATCAAAAGGCACACCCCCAACCCCAACGAAGTCCTTCAACGCACCTGCTCAGGGACCCTCCCCTTTTATAGGCTTGGCAGGGGCCCCCCAAGGTGCAAGAAATTTCTCAGGTGGTGTTTGGCTCAATTTCCTAAAAACGTTACCTCATGGGTATGTATGGCCAATCATAATCCCCTTCCTTCCTTCCTCTTCCCTAAAGTGAGGTTCCAAGTTATGACATGCTATTCCTGCATATTTCCTAATTTGGACTCACATAGGCTATTCCAAACATATTCCAAAATTCCCCCTTGACCCACAAAATGATTTAAAATACTAGATAGTCAAAGGTCAAGGAGCATCATTTTATCCCTTATCACACGCTTAATAAAAATTATAAAAAACTAATTTTTACTAGCGCATTTTATTTAAGTCTTTATTTTATTAAAAATAATTGTGTAAATCATCTGGCGGAATTCACAAGCAAGCATAATTAAGCTGGTTTCCCACATGGCACTTTAATCAGCATCTTACACAAAAACGCAGCCTTGGCACCTTCGCAGTGGGCTACTTCCATTAGTGATACCATCTTTGCATACAATATTGGACCACAGTAGCACAGGCCACTATCTGTTTTAGCTTCTGAATGGTAGATATCCCACTCTGCCTCCATTATTATATTCATTACTCAGTTTAATCAAAGCAAATAGCCCAAATATTACGTTGAACAACTAGTGAAGACCCTAATCAAGGTGCAATCTAAAGCCTATCAAAATGTGATTAGTCAAAATTAGTAAGAAGAACTATGACGATGCTAAACAAGATACAGATAATAATTATAAGGAAGGAGACTTAGTAGTATATTGTGACACTCATAGTGCAGGCTGCGCGCACAAGATGGCCTCACTTTGGAAAGGTCCAATTATTGTAATGGGTAAATTGTCCAAAGACATATATACCATTAAGGATCAAGGCGTCTGGGTTGTGGATTGAGTACATGCTAAGTTCCTTCATCTGTATCATAAAGAATAATGATAAAAAAATAAAAAAGAGAAAAAAGTAACAAAATAATATATATATAATAAGTATACTAAAAATATTAGAAATAATAAAAATAAAGGATAAAAAAGACAAAAAATAATTAATAACATAAAATTTTATTTGGAGATGTGTGCCTCATCATCACTGAAACTAGGTACCCTTCTTCAGGAGGGGGAGGAGAGTGAGATCAAACCGGGGAAGCCTGTAGTGGAATCAGAGAAAAGCGAATCTCATAAAAGTCTTAATTACCCAGACCCTGTCAAAGATGCGTTAAACCCAAAAAGGCTTGGCACCAGGCACGCTGGCCTTGTCAGCTTAATAAAGGCCATTGAACCAAAGGGAAAGACCATTGAAAGGGACTATGGAACAGGTGAAAAAGGTTCAATTTGGAAGTAAATGCTGCAGAAAGGAAGATACCGTTTGCAATAAGGCTTTCAAGGCAGGGTTAAACTGGAGGAAGAAAACTTTAATGCGAAACATCTGTGAATGGGCCTTGTCTAAAACCCTGCGCATGTCAGGCATGGTATTGGTGGGGAGCAAGGAAGGAGGGAAGAAAAACACGCGCCCAGAAAAATATGTGGGACATACTTTTTGGGAAGCTCTTTCGCCAGGCTTTTGCAAAGGACTTGGTATAACACCAGGATGTGCGTTCTTTGGAAACCCAAGTTTTTAAGGCCCAATGGGACGTGTAAATCTTTATGCACTAAAGCAGGTTCACACCAAAGCCTAGAAACTGAGTTAGCAAAAACAATGGCCTGATTGGCCTCAAAAAATATTATATGCGGCAACATCAGGGATGTTAGTAAGTGTGGATGACAAGTAGGTATTTATGAGCTCTGACATCGAATTGAGCACAAAACCCAATGAAGCCACACTGCCCAAGCATAAGGCAGGAACAAGGTTTTTAAAGGGAAGAATTAAAAGGGAAAACAAGAAATCAGAAAGGAGATTTCCATATGAAGGGAATTGATGTTGGGTAAGGGTTGATTGGGGTTGATTGGCTTCAGAAGCCCAAAGAGTTAAAGAGAAAGTCAAAGAGGATCCCACTTGACCCATTGGGATGTTTAATGAACAGTACTCAAAGCCAATGGGGCCAGCTCGGGTTCATCAATGATTGGTGAAGTTGCAACAGGACATGAAGTCAAGCTCTCATGTACTGTAAAAATGCAGCTGGTCAATAAAGCTTGAGAAATTGTGGGCAACACGCCCAAGTTGACCATAGCACTCCAAATGACTTGCTTAGTCTTAAGAAGACTCGTCCGTGGCAAAAAAGACTATCAATGTATCATTCATATTTTGATGAGCGCAATAAGTTGGACATTGTAAAACCAAAGAAAAGGGTACCCGCTGCTTATATCCATTCAAGGCAAGGGAAGTGTTGAGTTGTTGACTGGATCTAATTTTGGATAAGCAATAGGAATATAATAATGGTAATAAGATCAATTTATTATTAATCATATCAGATATCAGTGATTATGATCAGGATATCCTAAGCTTATGTGAAACTTAAGATCTGCAGCCTAGCGATTCCACTTAATAATATTTGACCATGATGACATGGGCTTGAGGGCTTTGTTGGTTTGGTTGGACTTAAAATAATTGTCTTGGGTGACTCAGGCACGTGAGCTTTTTGGTCTATGTCAAAATTAGTTTTTAATGTTGATCAAGTTTTTGATCAAATTATTTACTAATTAGTGGTATAAATCGCCTTGGTATGTGCCACCAATTGCTTGAGAAGAGCATCGGTTCAGCTATTTGCAGACACGTTAGAAATGCTGTCTTGAGAATATTTCCGAGTTTGAGACTGACTCTGAGGCACTTGAGATGTCCTGAGTCAAATGGACTGTAGACCCTCAAACAAACTTATTACTTTCTATGACCAATTGTTATTTAAAATGAGGCGTCATGGGTAAGATGTGGTGAATATCAAACCCTATAAATTATCCCAAGTTGATATTAATAAACCATCATCAACTATTACCACAAGTTAATAGTTTAATATATAAGCTTTTTTTGTCTTTAGTACTTTAAGATGTATTAGGTCAAGAATTTTTTGGGATCAGAAGGATCTAGGCAGCATGCCATCATCTAAGTAATGATGGAAGAATATGGCTTCAAGTTTAATTACCAAGGAGTTATATCTTAACTATAGTTACCGCCTGGTCTATTTTCTCCATACAATAGACATTCAAAACTCCATCTTACCGCAGAAGAAGAACCAGCCATCCTAAGTAGGCCCAAAATTCAACATGGTTCCTGACCAATCATGTAAAGGCCCTGGATCTAGATATTATGCTGCATAGGACTATGCAACCTTTTAGGTTAAAAAGGTTCAAACCTTAAGGCCCTTCTTCACCCAAATCTCTGACCTAGGGCAGACCCTGGGTGAGAGATGACTGGCTGCTGCCCCTCCCTGTCTGCCGCATGCCTTTTCCCCCATCTAGACTCAACCCAAACTCATCAACGTGTCAAAATCTGCAAGTTTTTGCTCAAAGGAAATTAGACATTTCTGTGAAGACATTAAAAAATTAAAGATCTCTCCACTATGGTTACCATTCCTTGTCACCAACAGGGATCTCAACCAGAAGTCCATATGAGTGGATAAAACTTACCCATTAAGCCAAATTATACAAAAAGTTGAAGAAAAAGGGAAAAATTTGGGGATAAACCCTGACACCCATTTTAATTTAAAAAAATTGAATTTGGACATTTAGCTGATAGTATCACCTCAGGGAACTATGTGAATCAATTGTTCTTTATACTATTAACTTTGAGATCTGAAGTTTAAGCTGTCAAATTGTTTTTTGAAGTTGCTAATGTTCTCAGTACCTGAGTTAGGTAAAAGTCATTTCCCTTCATCATAAATATTGAAATTTTGTGAAAATTCCAATATTCAGGTTCTATGAAGACTACAAAATTATTAGTTTTGTGGATCTAAAAAGAGATAAAATAAGGCTCCAAAATTATTGGTCTCGTTGTGATAATGTATTTCAACCAGAATAACGATATTTGACCTTAGTTTACCAAAATGGAAACTGTGCAAGACAAAATATGTGGTGTTTTATTAGTTTAAATTTAGAAACATATAGGAGAAGATTTAGTAGATCTTTATAAGGATCTTCTTGATTCAAACAAGGTAAAATTTTTCTGTTAGAGGACCAGTATGGCTTATTTTTACGATCTTATACAATTTTTGTTAAGTAAAATCAACCTTTGCATCATGGGATCAACCCTTTTAGAATGCTTAACTTCCTTGGAAGGCTTAGCCTCTTCATGAGGATGAGACTGATAACTCCAAAGAGTTGATCATCAGTCCAAAAAAAATTGGGTATATCCAATTTATTGTTTATAATCTTAATAGACTAGAACTGAACCTTAATATTGATATGAATCAGTCACCACAGTTGAATTTCAGACAATGCCCCCTTCAAGGTCTTGCCTAGGGGGCACATACTTGCAAGAAATCTGATGTGAGCTCTATTAATAACAGTCCCAGTGTCAACAGCTGTAATTGTATTCAATACTCTAATGATAGATAATATGATAGGTTCTATACCATAAGGTATCAAGTTTGTGAATCCATCCTCCTGTTTTATGATAATAAAAGAGTAAAAGATATCCTATAGGATATTCAGGTAAGATAGGTCGGGTAGCACTGGTACAAATTCCTTATTTTAAAGTTGTAGTAGCAAGAGAAATCAAAGATTAGGCTTGCACTCTGATAATATCATCAGCTAACCTTCTCGTAGCTAATTCATTAGTTTGCAAGGTAGCAGTATCAAGTATAGGTTGTACACTTGAGGGTAAAATAAGATCCTGACCATACAGAGCCTTGAAAGGAGAGATTCCAATTATATGATGATAGCTAACCCTGTAAGCTAACATTGCACTAGTTAAGCATAGATTCCATCTATTAGGGTTGGTTGAAGCCAAATTTCATAAAATGGCTACCAGGGTACCATTAGCTCGTTCAACTGCACCATTATTAAAATAATTATAAGGAGTTGTAGACGACTGATAGGTACCCATCAATTTAGTAAGCTTGGATACTACCTGTTAAACAAAATCAGTTCTATTATTGGATCTTAGTAAGTTGGGCTACCATTTTGGGTGAGAACTTGCTTAAAAAAGAAGGACATGGTAGACTTAGCAGTGACAGTGGAAACAGAGACAGCTTCTATCCATTTGGTAAAATGGTCAATGTCTAATATATTATATTGATGTCCATAAGTGGCAGTAGAGAGAGGTCCCACCATATTGATACTCATAGTAGAAAAAGGTTCTGGAGGTCCCACAATTCTGTGTTGGTAAATTGGATTTCCACTACGCTGATGTTGGCAAGTGAGATATGTCTCCAACACATTGTGCACAGTTTCCAGCATATTATACCAATAACATTGATTTTTCAACCACTGTAAAGTCTTAGAAACAGCTCCATTTTCTCACAGCTTGATGAGCTTCCACAATGGTATTGGTCCTAATAGAAGGCCAAATAAAAGGTAGCCATTTAGATCACAACCTCTTATAGAACCTTCTTTAATTTGAGTGTCCTTGGCTAAAGGTTGTAGCTTTACTATAACGTCCTTAGATTCACAATACCATAGTTCAGGTCTACCAATTTGTCATAGATGCGTTCCTTTTCAGCAGTAAATAGAGTCAGTATAGGGAATTTAGAGAGTCCATCAGCATTTTGGTGTATAACTTTAGCGTGATGTTAAATTGAAAAGTCGTAATTCTGAAGTTTTAAAGCCCATCTAGCTAAGCTTCCATCATGATCCTTCACTTGTTATAACCATTATAGGGATGCGTGATCCATGATGATAGTAAAATGTTTGCCATAGAGGTAAGGGCAAAAATGTTTGATGGCTGATAGGACCACAAGGCACACTCTCATTAACGATATAATTGCGTTCTGCTTTAGAAAGTGTTTTAATATAAAAGGCGATAGGATGATCTACTAGATTGAAGTCATGTTGAGCCAGAATAGCCCAATAGCTACATCACTATCTGTAAATAAGGAAAAAGGTTTCGAAAAATCAGGATGAGCTAAAATTGGGGCACTAATTAGAGCTTGACGTAAAAGATCAAAAGCTTGCTGTTGCAATTAATCCCATAAAAACGGAACTTCTTTATGTAGTAAATAAACCAAGGGTTCTGCAATTTCAGCAAAATGGGGATGAATTTTCAGTAATAACCAACCATCTTTAAAAAGACTTGAATATTGCGCAAGCTCTTAGGAACAGGCATGTCCATATTGGCTTGATTATTATTAGAAAAGGTTTAAATCCTATTGCAAAAAACTTATGACCTAAGAAACTCATCTTGGTTTTGAAAAAAGCACAAGTAATGGTTTTACCTTAAGAGAAGCTTGGCGCATTTGGCCAAACACTTTTTTAAATGGGCTAAATGCTCGTTAAAAGTATGAGAAAAAGAGTAACATCATCTAAATAAACTAAAACGTAGGAAAGTTTCAAATCACCAAATAAGCCATCAATGGCCCTTTGAAAGGTAGCAAGGGCATTACAAACCCCTGAAGTATATGAGTAGGCTCAAATAGACCCTCACTAGAAATTAAAGTGCATTTTTGACAATTTTCAGGAGCTAGTTCAATTTGCCAGTAACCTCTAGCTATAACTATGGCCCAAAAATGTGATCCAGACAGTAAGCTTAATGAGTCATTAATGCGAAGTAAAGTATATAATCTTTTTGGGTAACACCATCACAATGACAATAATTATAACTACTCTATGTCCTCCATCCTTTTTTCAGATAAGCAGTAGAGGGGAAGCCCATGGACTTTGGGAAGGCATTAATAGCCCAGCTTTCAAGGAGTTTTTTTAATTCCTCCAAAAATTGAGCTACTCAACTTTAGACTTTTTGATAAAGGCCAGGCTTGGATAGGGGGAGTATTTCCCGTTTTTACCTGATGTTGTACATTTTTCATTAACCCAAAATCTCTGGAGCCATTGTCAAATATATCTGCATACTCTTCAATCAGAGCCTCAGCTGTTTGTTATTTTGTATTAAGTGAATCTCCATATTCAACTTTGACTATAGCAATGACAGAGTAAGCATCCAGCCCAAAATAACGTAACTCCCCACATCCAGAGACAGATAATACTTCATTTACAGGAGTAGGACGTATGTAAGTGATAGAATTATTCCTAATTAAATTTTATAGGTCGAGAGGTGATATTAGCTGATAAAACTAGAACAGTTCCAAAATATGCAGGATTAAGGATACCAGGCCAGGTTAAGATCTCCAGATGGGAGGGGTTAAGGTTACCTGATATCTATATTATATGATCAGTCAGCACTAATAATTTCACTCCAGCATCAATTATAACTTGAGCTTTAGGAAAAATTGCAAGTAAGTTGTTAAAATATAAATGCATTCCTTCAAAGGCACAGACTGAGGGGAAAAAGATAGCCTTATATCCCAATATTTAATATTCAAAATTAGAGATATAGTTAGGGTATTCCAATAGATAAACATGTTGTTTAAGTTTGCCCTTGTCATTTGGGACATCCTTTAGAATTAAAGGTACTAAGTATCCAATTAAAAAAAATATAATTGTCCTTATGACTAATTATTGCATCAAAATCAATAAGAAATATGGTTCCCAGAAGCAAGTCATAACAGTTATTGCCCAACGCTACTGCAGGTGCTAAAATAACCAATTTTCTGAAGTGCATTGGATAATAAGAATAAGCTCATATGGATTTAGTATATGTTGGATAGCAGCTCCATAGTCTTGAGGGTAATTTGTATCCCGTGCAACTTTGATTTTTTTCATAAGCTTGGATGAGATTACATTTATATGAGATCCCATGTCAATGAAGGCTAAAACTTTTACTTTGTGTAATATGACCTTCACTCAAGTCACATCAGTACTAAAATGCGGGATTAAAAAGTACCAAAGGTTTAATAGCTCACAGTGAATTAGAAGATGAAATAGAAACATAAGAAGGAATATTATCTTTGCTGACTAAATCATCATGATATCAAGTTCACATGAGCAGTAATCACATAATAATCTTTGGAGATATTAGAAGTTTGAGATTGAGCCACAAGAGGTATATTAGCACCGAGAGCCTCTTGCCCTATGCTGACTCCTCTTTTTTCAACTCATCAGCTTTCTTCTTCCAACATTGCTGTTCCATATGAACAACTAGTCAGCAGCAACCGCAAGGATCCTTCTTAGGTTTAAGTTTTGGTTTATGAGGCACCGCATGAACATAAGAGTA
Source organism: Massospora cicadina (assembly GCA_022478985.1). NCBI lineage: Eukaryota > Fungi > Entomophthoromycota > Entomophthoromycetes > Entomophthorales > Entomophthoraceae > Massospora > Massospora cicadina. The sequence goes on along the minus strand of JAKSZP010014638.1, from coordinate 36,965 downwards.
AGGATTATGAGCAAAAGATGGATGCATCACCCTGTTAGAGATCTCCATTAACGCCCCTTTTATGTTGAAAATAGTTTGGAAATTACCTTTAAGAGATTTCAAATAAAGTAACAGCTGAGTACGAGAAACAAACGCACTTATCACAGCCAAAATGGCGTCATCTAAAATGATACAATCACAAGTAGTGAGAGTTTGGGCATCATGATAAAGTTGCTTAGCAAATTATTGAATCGATATCCTCACTTAACTTAGATGCTCATGAAAGCTTGCTTTTTATTGGATAGGATTTTTACTTCCAAGTTCCGTAATAAGGGCAATTTTCACTTGAACCCACATTTGACAAAGCTTAAGATGAGTGACCTAATTTCTTTAGTGAACCTATTTAAACAAGATGTAATATGCTGAACTTTTTGTTGATCAATCACTGAATCAATCACTCTCTCATAAAAAAAAAAAAAAGAGTGGATACTACCTTCACCTGGCTCTTACTTATCTTTAAAGGTAGGTTTTAAAGAGATGGGTTCATTGCTTAATACAGGAACTCATATACCAGAACAACTCAGCTTTGGTGGGCGCAGACTTAGGGATATGGACTTGAGTAGGAATTCTGTCAACTTGTTGATGTAAATTGCCAAGATCATCCTGTAAGTTATGGACCCATTGAGTAATGTGATCATTTGAAGAGGATTGATTTAAGTTATTAATCATGGCGAGCATTTCTTTTTGCATATTCTCAAATTCTCCATACTTATCAGTTAAGTAGACAATGGTAGCAGATAACATTGCAAACTAATTTTCTTGAGCTAATCTATTAGCATCGTATAGATGATGAGCATTGTAAACACCATTTAATAAAATAATTGCAAATAATTTGGATTAGTTGGGTGGCCTTCCAAAGATAAGAAACATCCCTGAGCTAAGGCTCATATTTGTCTTTCTAAAACTTGCACTCTTGTTACCTATTACTTCTGAGCTTCAGAGTCAGGAAAGTGAAATTGTAGGGCCAGGTTGACCTGGGGTCCTGTAGGCCCATGAGGACCTTCATGACCTACAGGCCCAGGGGGGCTCTGTTGACCCACAGGTACTTGAGTACCTCACTCCCCAGTAGGCCCCAGTGCCACAGAGGGAAAACTAGGTGGCCCTGGAGGTCCAAGAGCACCCATAGGACCAGTTATTCCTTCACAAATATTATTCACAACTAGATGAGTTTTGAATTAGCCCATCTTATATAACAAGCATTCCTCATATTTGGTTTGTAACTGTCCTGTTGAATAGAAAACTCCTTTTCAAGAGTAGTTTTTATAATGGATAGGTTCAGCAACCTCAGTAACCTGTTGAGATACTTAATGACCTAAATAATTCACAACTCTATTAGCAATTCTAGCAAGTTGGATGTGCAATTCATTAATTTTCTCTGATTATTGATTTTGTCTTCTTTATTATCATGACCAAAGTTAGAAGCAGTTTCATAGAAAGAGGATAGTTGATAATGAAACTGCTGAGCTATAGTCAACTGGCGTTGAATCTCCAGATGATTTAGTCTTAAAATCTGAAGTAAATGATGAATGGAGGGATGCACATACTGCTTAAGATACTGCTCCATTCTGGCCAACCTGACTTCAGTATGTTGTAATACAGCTCAGTTGTATAATTTAATCATGTTACGTGAAATATAGATGCTCATTCTCAATTATGACGTGCTCCTGGATGAATATCCCCTTTTATTAGACCTTTAACTGTTTCTGATACATCAGCAGGCTGAAATTGAAATTCTGCTTGGTTAGGACCCTCAATGTTTAGATTTTAGGCGCTTGAAAATAAAGATTGCTAATATTAGCAGAAGACAACTTCAGTCTGTTGGTATGTACTCATTGCGAGATGCTCATCAATACCTCTGAAGAGGGAATTTTTTGATAGAAGTATTCATTTTTGTAAAATTATGTTTTCCCAAGGTAGCCTCAGAAGTGGACCTGGCAGATAGCATCAGAAATGGAATTTTGTGAAAAATAGATATTCAGGAGCTACTAAGGCTATTAGATTAATAATTTCGTGGCTCTATAAAGAGATAGAATAAGGCACCAAAATTATTAGTTTTGTTGTGATAATGGATTCCAATTAAAATAACAATATTTGACCTTAGTTAACCAAAAGGAAACTACGCGAGACAAAATATGTGGTGCTTTATTAGTTAGAATTTAGATATATTTATTAGAGAGGATTAAGTAGATCTTCATAAAGGATCTTCATGCTTCAAACGAGGTAAGCTCTTTTCTATTAAATGACCGATATGGCTGATTGTCCAATATGATAAAATTATTGTTAGATGAAATCACCTTCACATTTTGGGATCAACCCTTTTGGAATGCTTAATCTCCTTGGAAGGCTTAGCTCCTTCAAGAGGATTAGTCTGATAGCTCCAAAGAGTTAGTTGTCAGTCTAAAAGGAAGTTGGATACATTTGGCAGTTAATTTATAATCTTATTAGACTGAGATGCCAAACCCTGATCTTGATTAAAATCAGTCATTGAAGTTGAATTTCCAACGATAACACCATAAAACCCAGCACTTTGCTAATGGTAGGGCGTTAAGGTATTACACTAATCAATTTTTTTGTTAAATTTGCAAAACTATTTACAAACAAACTCCTATTATAATGCTATATAAATAATTAAAATGGTAAATGAGAACCAATTTCCTGATCTGGGCCCTCAGCTACTTCCTCCAACGCGCCCACCAACAGTCCCTTGAAACCAGCAATGTCATGTAGACTTTGGTTGGCCTTGTGTGTTTTAGCACACCCACAAAGGAAGCCAAATTTCTTTGCCACTATGGGTTCCTAACATCATAACTTAAACATATAATATAGAGGTGCAGTTGTTGGCTCTAATTTCTTGACTTTGAATAACTTTATCATCAAACATAGTTTATTTTCTCTTTTGAGAGTGCTTCTTAACTGTTGTCCGCGGAAAACACTTGTAAAAATTATAAACCAGGTCTTATTAGCTTGTTATGCCCAACTCAAAACCCCTTTGCCTCCCTCACTTAGCTGTAAGCGCCCTGAATCAGATTCTTTCCATAGTTTCATTGCGCTAGGACAAAGTCAGGTGTTGATAATTGACAACAAGATAAAGCCAATGAGTAACATACTGGATTCCTGTGCGGAGGGGATGCACACTGCGCTCTTGAACATGGAACCAAGTGCTTCTACAAGTGAAAATAGTGTCAAAGAGTACAAGTATAAAGTAAAAACATCACTACACAGAACCTGGATAACACCCTGAGCCCTAATCTAACCTTTTCAAGGGCCCAAAGGAGCCATAATTGTCCATTTGGCTCAGTCTTACTTTGGGGAACTCCCCATATCACAATATTTCAAATGATCCTTTGGGAAAATTTTTGAATTTAATGACCTTGCAGCCCCAAGTATTAATTCCCATCACCTCTCACTTGTCAATCAGGTGGAAGATAAGCGTCACGTTGGATTTTTTGTTATAATCTTTTAGATGTACGACCCTTATCTGACCCTGATTATCCTGAGTATTCACCTTTTTCTTATGCTAGGGCAGCATCTATGACCACTCAATTTGTCAACAGAGGCACAAAGACTATAAGCACAAGGTTAAGAGTCCTGATTCAACCTTTTGTTTCCTTAATGAGTTGAATAAAGTTAATCATGCTTACTTTTTGCTGCCCATAATTATTTCAGTAGGGCAACGTAAGGTAACTGTAACTGCCTTGATGGGCACTTGAGCTACAGAATTTCATTGATACTAAGGTTGTGTAAGCTTTTGATCTCGCGGTCACCTCAGGTTCCACTGTCTTAAGAGCTTCGCGAGTTCCTATGCTCACACTTCCCCTTTGTAAACCCCTGTGGTTTGTGGCCCAAAGTTATGAATTTGCAGTTCACTTTGCAGCGATCCCAGAGTTGCTATACCTAGTAATTTTGGGAGCTGATGAAGCCGCCGCCAGTCATTAAGTATTGACTTGGAGCGAGATATGCTAGCTTTCTCCTCCAACGCTCACTTGGGTGAAATTTGTCTCCCCACCTTGGCAACAGGTAACGCAGTAGCAGTAACTGTGGAGTACTTTTCTATGGATAATGTGCCTGATCTGCTTACTTTTGCCCTCATCCTTGCTCCCTTCAAGTCAGTCTTTGAGGTAGATGGGGCCAATAAGCTGCCATGTCACTCATAATTTGACCTGGGTCCCCAGCTAACAGTGGACCAATGTCAGGATTTGCCCTCTTCTGAGTAAATCCTCTTACTATGGGTCATGACTCAATTTATACTTAATAATTAATGAGTGCCAAATAGTATTCCTCATCAACTAAAGTTGACCTAATTTTAAGTATCAGGGATTATCCCTAATAATAACTAGTAGTATTTTGAATGTATTTATTGGTCTTTAATTAAAAATGGATTGATCCTAATAAATAACTTGAGTTAAACAATTAGCAGTTATTAAAGTTGAGGATACACAAATAATAAATCTAATTTTTAACTATAAATTATCATATTTTTATTGGCAAGCAAAGCCTACAGTTTTTCAGTAAGCTAGGCATTCATTTGCTTATCTATTACTTAGTACATTCATAATCTACCCTGTACTCATTTAACTTCTGTTTATCTACTACTACTTCTGCTTATCTTAAATCCTCTCTTTAAAACTCACCTTTAGCCTTCAAGTACTATAAATACTTTGAGGTTTTATCCTAATGAATATCGTTTATCATTTGCTCTCACAGTCTTATTGTAGGTTTTTCTTCCCTTCAGGGTTACTAACCCATTGGGCACTTTGGGGCCCTGACGCAACATAGGACTGGCTAGGATTTGATCCCCCACGTCCTGACAACCTGATAAAAATCAACTGTCCCTTATATCCCTACACGGTGGCAGAAGACCAGGCGTTGAAGACATGATTGAAGAAAGGGTGCAGAAGGGGTCAATGGCTAAGAGAACCTATCCCATGTCTTCTCCTGTGGTCTTCTCACAGAATCCTGATGGTACTTTAAGATCATATGTGGATTATGGCCATTTAGATAATGTGAAGTTTCCTGATTTTTACCATTTTCCCTTGGAGGCAGCGATTTTTAAAGCAATTTCTATATCAAAGGTGGTCTCCAAACTTGATCTAGTGAATGCTTTCCATCAGATGTGGTCAATTCTGGACAAGAATGGCTATAAGCAATTCACACCTGATATGGAATTTAGCAGTTTAAAGTTATTTTCTTTGGTCTAAAAAACGCCTCAGCAGTTTTCAATCAACAAATAGATGACGCTTGAGGATCCCATATTCTCTTGCGCAATTGCTTATGTGGATGACATCTTGATCCACTCACCCAATGCTGAACAACACATGAATAATTTGGTAGCTGTGGCTGCAGCCCTCCAGAAGATTGATCTGGTGTTAAATCATTCAAATGTGAGTTCTTCAAGGATGGTATCAAATCTCTGAGAAAACTGATCTAAAAACTGGTCATGCTTTGCTCCTTCTATGCGGACGCCATCTGTTCTTGTCTCACCCCAATAACACAGAAACAACTGTAGAGCTTCTTAGTATCCGTTAAAATTCTTAAGAAGTTCTCATCAGCTATTTTAAAGCTGGCCTCACCCTTTCACCAAATTACAGGTAAGAATGCCAATTTATTTGGACCCCAGAACGGCAAAAGGCGTAAGAAGTAAAAAGGAGGTTTTCGCTACTACCCCTGGTATTCATTATGCTGTTGAAGATAAGCCATATATTGTGTCATGCAAAGCCTCTGGAACTGCAGTTGGGACTGTACTTTTTCAGGACCATGAGGGGCTTGAACACCCTGTGGCTTACTTCTCAAGGATGTTCAGCACCACAGACAATCCTGGGCCATTTATAATTAAGAGTTGACGGCAGCTTCTTGGTCCCTGATGCAAAGGCGGTACCTGCTACAGGGGTCCAAGCATACTGTGATTGTATGCACGGACCACAAGTCACTTATTATCTCAAACTCATAAGCTAGCTCATAGGCAGACCTGGACTAATCATGACCTTCTGAGCTTTGATTTCAAGTTCAAGTTTGTCAAAGGGGCTGCTCATATTTTACCAAATATCTTAAGCCGCGCACCCCTAACAGGTCCCATTGTTATTCCAGTTTATGAATTGGTAACGGTCATTCCCCCTTGACAATTCATAGCTCTGACACCTCTATCCATCGCTATGGTGGCATTCCCTAAGCCAAACCAGAAGCCTAAACCCAAATCCAATTCTAAAAATAAACTCAAATCCAATACCAGATCCTGTGAGCCCACACACTCAAGTATTTCTGATACTCCTTTAGAACCAGTAGCCCCTGTCAACAAAGGTTCTTCCCTAAGTGCTGGTATCCATAATACTCCATCTGAGCCAGTGACTGAAGGTACTCCATCTGACCCAGTCCAGGTGTCCCCTTTCAATTAAGGTCTCTCTTAGATGTGGTGTTGGCATCCAGCCAACAAATCCTGAAGGACAAGAACTCATGGCGAATATTGATTCTAGTTAGCCCTTTCTAAATGTTATTTCCAAAAGGATAGGGCAATATATTTTTGTACCAAGGTATGGGTTTCCTCTAAGCTGTGTTCACATTTCATAAAGGGAACATCATGATTTTCTTACCATGGGGCACCATGGCGCAAATTTATGCATCAACTTCATCAAACAAGGGTATGACTGGAATGAACTGAAAAATGAGTTTTCTAAGTTTTTAGCCGACAATGAGAGCTAAAGTATATAGTAAGGGAAATTGAGGATATAAACTTGATTTATAAAAAACTCCTGCTTGTAATCAGGAAGTTGATAATCTAATAATTATTAATAAACCCAAGTAACTTTGGAATGAACACGTTTTTAAGTTTAATGGCTATAACATATTGAGACCTTGACCATCTAGTACTAAAAAAACATATTGAGACCTTAAGCCCATATAACCAAATTTAGGAATTCCTATTATACAACTGGGACTACTTCTCTGGCAGGCAAATAAGCTGACTACCTCTCTTTAGGAAGTATAGTTATTACTTTTGTGATAAATAGTAAAATTTACTATTTTTATAAATTTGGACCAAAGATGTCATAAATTAAAGGTTGTGATATATTTAGAAAAAAAATGAAAGTGTTGACTCACAGAAAAATTTAGATAAATTTAGATTCAAAATCATTTAGTACTTTAAAATTCTTAATATTTATAGGTTTTATTAGAACCTGATGTTGAGGCAATTTCCTAGGTACCTCTCAAGTAGGATCTTTAACCTCTGTTAGTGTTAACCCCAATTTGATGTTCAACTGGCTAAAATTGTTGAAGGCAACGTTTCCTTATTAACATCATATCATTAGTAATAGATTTGGTGAGAATTGGCGCCTTTCAATAAATTCATCATCAATGATTGGTAGTTTCTTACCTGATGATGATTATAAATGATTCTCATTGGAGTTTGACTTTGACGTAGTCAATTTCAGCTCTTTTCCATCCTGAATGCTGACAATGTTCCCATCAAGATCATGTTGTAGAGGGACATAAGGGCGTGGGATACTACTATTAATGCGATTAACAACAGTACCTTTGGAAATGTCTGCAATAAAATATTCAGATCCAACTTTTTAGATAACTTTATAGGGTTCATACCAAGATACTTAAAGCTTAATAGTTTGACCTCCATCGCGGTTATGTTAAAAGAATACTAGATCTCCTAATTGATAAACTGGTAGAGCTGGGTGGTGCAAATAAATTTTACTAGTTTCCTGCGAAGAGGTTGGATAAATTTCATAAGTGAAAATTTATTGCAACCAAATTAGTATTAACCACATTTCTCATCACAAGATCTGAGCTTTCAAAGAACTGAACCTTCTAAAAAAAGTTAAACTAAACTTGGTAATCTTAGTTCTAGTCCATATAAAGCTTAAATCGGAGACATCTTATTTATTTGATGATAACTAATTCAATAAGCTAGTATAGCAGCGGATGGATATATATTCCATCACATTGGATCAGTGGCTAATATTTTTCAAAAAATTAGAGACTAATGTACCATTAGCTCACTCCACCGTTCCATTAGTGGATAGATTATATAAAGCGGCAAAAGTCTGTCTAGTGTTGAAGAGTAAGGTTATTACTTGAACTATCTGAGTAGTAAAAATTACCCCATTATCAGAAAGTATGATTTATCAGTAACCATGTTGAGCAAATAATAAGTATAAAAGATCAAGCGGTAGCTTTAGCTGTTGCTGATGGTACTGATATAGCTTCCAATCATTTGTCTAACAGTCTAATTAATAATATATACCAATGTCCATGTATATCTGTGTATAATGGCCCAACTACATCTTCACTAACAACGATAAATGGTCCTGATGGAGCTCCCACTTGATATTGATACTTTGTACTGTCTCAATCTTAATCCCAACAATTTAAGCAGGCATCTATCACCTTTTGTATCATTCATAACATATGATCCCAGTAGTATATTTATGTAATCACTCAAAGGCTTTTAAACTCCTCCATGGCCAACAGTGGTATGACTTTCTAAGAAAATATCTGTCTGAGATGAAGGTCAGATATAGAATACCCATTTTCCATTATTATTTTTGCATAACAGTCCTTCTTGGATTTGCATATAGGTAGTCATTTTTTGTAACTCATCTTAAATTTAATAATTTTAACTCTCATAACTCAGGTCGTCCTATAAAATTTAAATTGCAACTCAGGTATAACAATGACTAAAACTGGCATTCAGGATAAACCATCTTCATTTTGATAATAAGGCTCTGTCACGGTGCTCAATAGAAAAATCTTAATTTTTTATGTAAATGGTGTCAGACAATTACAAGTCCAATACTATAATAGGATTGATTCAGTTAATAATAATTATGGAATCATCCAAAATAACCCCGGCCAATTCTCGGTGGAACCTCTCAAATTAAGGTAACACTTTGATAATACTACTCAGGCAAATAGCTCAAGTTTGGGAAGTTGGATTACACTGACCGTGTGGTATAATCAGGGGAGTCTATCAGAGGTCCTCCCCGCCCATTTCTAGTTCAATTTAAACACCTAAGTGGGGACTACCCCCTTTTATAGTCTTGGTGGGGGTCCTCTAAGGTGCAAATATTTTCTCTCATTGTGATTAGCTAAAATATATTAAATCTTTACCCCACAGGTTTGTCTTGCCTAAAATTGACCCTCTATTAGCTGTTTCATTGAAGCGAAGTGTGTTCAAAAGCAATGATAATTTAAACACCCATATTTCCTAAATAGTCTCGAAGCTAATATCAAATTGATGCATATCTTGGTCTGAGCCCCGCATTAATTGAATATTAAGCAGTGAGATCATAACAGGGTTCTTTTTTACCCCATTGCCACTACCATAAATATATATTTAACCAACCTTTTAATATTTATTAGTGCTTTTTATTTTTATTATAAGTGGTGCAAAATTCACTGTTTTAAATTGTTAAAATTTAGGTAATAAAGACACCAGTGACCATCTTCCCCACCTATAATCCAATAAAGGTCCTAATGTGCTAACCGTCCATCAGGGTCTTTCATTTGCTGCAGCCACAGTAATGAGGAATTGTTTTGGTGACCATTGTGAAATGGGTTCTATACTGGTAGAGATTGAACTGCTTATAGCTAACAGGACAGCCAGCAACTTTCGCTTAATTACACTATAATTTATCTCCACGTTACTTAGAGCTTTACTTTAGTGGGTGACTGGATTTTGCCTTATCATCATCCTTTTGAGTGAGGATTGCTTCCATGCGACAATACTGGCATCCATAAACAATATAAAAGTTTTATAAACTGAGGATGTATTAAGATGGTTTGAGTACACAAGGCAGTCCTGAGAGAGTTGAAAGCTTGTTCTTGTTCAGAGTTCCATTCAAACGGCACTCCTTTTTGTATTAGATAAGTCTAAATTTCTGATAACTTAGCAAAGCTATGGATAAACATACGGTAGTATCCTATCATCCCTAAAAACACTTGTATACTTCTCAAACTAGCAGGTCAGGACATATTTCTAATTGCTTTAACCTTATTGGAAAAGCGGGTGAATTCCTTCTTTTGATACCCATGACCAAGTAATTCCATCTCATTTTGAAAAAGTGAACAATTTGATGGCTTCAACTTAAGTGAAGCTTGCTGGAGTCGTTCAAATACTTCCTGTAAGTGATCTAGATGATCAGAGAAAGTTTTTAGAAGACAATTTTATTGTCTAAATATACTAGAACACAAGAAATCTTGACTTCTCCTATATGACCATCCATAGCTCTTTAAAAAGTTACTTAAAAACTTCAGAGCCCTTGATGAATCCTCATAGGCTCAAATAACCCTCGTTAGCTATCAAGGCACACTTAGCTCTATCCTCAGGGGCCAATTCTATTTGCCTGTACCACTTGCTAAGTCCATGGCAGAAAAATATTGAGCGCCAGCTAATAGTCTCAAGGTTTCATCAGCTCTGGGTAAGGGATAACTATCCTTTCTAGAAACAGCTTCTTTTTCTGATAATCCATCACTGTAATATGTCTCTATCCTTCTTTCGCATTAACAGAATTGATGATGCCTAAGGACTTTTAGAGGGCGCTAGTAAGTCTTCAAGTAGTTGTTTAAGTTCAGTGGTCAATTGAGCCTCCTCAATTTTACTTTTGTAATTAGGACGAGACCTGAAAGGGGGCTAATCTCCTGTTTTAACAGTATGTAATACTCTTCATCTTTCCAAAGTCATATGTAGCAGAAGAGAATAGGTCAGCATACTCATCAAATAATTCTTCTACTTGAGGCCTAAAGTTTGGAGGTATTTTTTCCAATGAAAACTACTGTATCAATTGTGGGAGGATCATCAAGCACAAAATTCCAAAGACTTCAAAATCCTTAAGTAATCAACCTTGTGGATAGGTGACATATAAACATAGGAAATAGGCATATTGGGCCCTATAGTTTGAGCTTTATTTGTTAGGTTTGTCAATAGTACAGAGACTGAGCCTGCATAAGCTGGATCCTAGATTACGGGGCAAAGCAAAATCTCTCTGATGAAGGGGTTTTCAACCCCCTTACTTCCAAACAAAGTGTTTTAGGAATATGAATATATAACATGGTATCAACAGTGAGTTGAGATTTTGGAGGGACCACAACTGACTTTGGGAAGTATAATAGAATTTCCTCCTTTCCTTAAACCACACAAGTAGGAAGTTTAACTCTGAATCACCTAAAATTATAAATTAATTCGTTCAACTTATTCCTTGATTTTCAAGAGAAAAGTCCTAATTTTAATTTCATTGTGTCAATCTTGTTTGGCTCCTAACTCCAACGGTACTCTACGTTTAAGGAGAGAAAAAAAAACTTCAGAGTAATGTACTATAGCAGATTACTCCCTTAAAAGTTTGAGTACTTAATAAAATATTATAGCTTATATTATCCAAAGCTAAAGATGGACTAGCTAAAGATAATTTTTCAGAATTTTACACGAAGTGCTGAGTGGGCTCCTATGGATCTAGTACAGGTAGGGCCAGCAGTGCCATACTTTATATAATTAGGAAGGTCTGGAGCAACTTTGATTCTCTTCAATAAATTTGGAAGATATAACATTTACAGGAGAGCCACTGTCAATGATAACTATAACAGGTACCATATATGCACCTTGACTAGGACTCTAGTACCTGCACTTCCAAATTGAGGTGGCAAAGTTAAAAAATAGGTAACTCATCCAAGGAAGAATAAGAAGAAGAAAAATTCCTATTAGCTTCTTCTAACACTTGCTGAGCCATTTCCATAGTCTGAATATCATCAACTTTTAAGTGGTATGGGTGAGGCATAGACTTCTGGTCAGCATGAAGTGCTTCCTCTTTCATGCTGGCTGATTTTTTGACTCCTCACCGCTTTTCTTTTATAACATTGTTTTTCATTATGACTTATCCCTTACAACTGCATCTAAGATGATCATTTTTCGTACTTCAAGGGCATGCACATGGGCCAAGTAGACGAAATTGGAGCAGGTAAAGGCTTAGTCAGAACAGGTTAGGAATTGCATTTAACGCCTCTTTAAATTTTGTAAATATTGGTAAATGTTCACATAAGTCCAATCAAATGTAATTGAATATTAGGTCGGTCTTCCAAGGATGAAATGACTGCAGTAATTGCATCACTAAGAGTAATCTGATTGTGGTAACTAAAGATTGGGCTTTGAATAAAATTGAGTAGCAAACACAACCATAGATTAACCTTTTACTCAAAAGAATCGCCATAAACTTTTCTTATTGGTCAAAGCGATTGGTCACTTCAGAATTCTTGCACTAGAGCAGTCCGCACCTGATCCTAAGTTTGTCATTCTTTAAGGTTAGGCGCCATAATTCCCTTGCAGCACTTTTTAGCAAAGATGAATATGTCTAACCTTCTGACAATCAGTTTCTTCTTCCATATATTTTAAGGCACAAGGGAAAAGGCGATGCTCTCTTCTCCAGGTATAAAATTCTCTTAAATCTAGGCTTAAAGTTATTAGTAGAAAAAGAAACTTAGAGAATACTAACACCAATATTAGGCGTGGCCTCAAATATTTCAGTCTCAGGATACTCATGGTGAACATTCTGATCCAATAGATGTCTCAGATGATCAATATCATCTTGAATTTCTCTTCAATAATAATCAAAGCTATTATAAGCTAACCTAAAGTCAAGCTGATTTCAGAGGGTTTTTAGTTCAAGTTGTTGAGGATCAAGACGAGATTCACATCTGTTAACATGGGCGACAATCTCTTCATACTTCTGTTCTAACTTATCCGACTAGTTGTCAATAACTTGAGTGAATGCATGTATATTGTCCATTTTACAGATAATGCATCTAGGGTTAATCAAGGATCTTTAGTCTAACCACTAGTTGAACCTTACTAGCCCCTAGCAACATTAATCAACTAAAAATGTAGAATAGACAGAAGGGACAGGAGGCTAACTATTATGAACCATCATTAGGGAAGGGTGCAGAGGTTTCAGGAGGTCCAAGGGGCCCAGGAGGGCCTTGTCCTCCATGGTTAGGCTCTTTAACAGATTAACATTGGACTCTTTGTTGTAACTCTTGGAGTTGAGTTTCTAATATAGCTCATATTGATTCCAATGATAATATAATCGTTGTACTTGAGTATCACTGAGCTGACTGAACCTATCCTGAACTTCAATATTATTTATCTTGTAATTACTAAAAAATTAATAAACAATTGGGCAATTCTTCATCCAAAAGAGTAATTTGTCCTCAGATCTCATTAATAAGGTGACAATTATCCCTTATTGCCTCTCTTTTATCTTTAACAAAATCAGAGGAAGCTCAAAAGTTTATTTACATTGGTATGTAACTCCTAAATTAATCCAAATGTGTGAGAAAGTTCACGATGGTGCATGCCTACATTTTGGATTAAATGGTGAAATGCAGAGCAAAAATGAAGACAATGCTAGCTCTTAATGCCAATAGAGTAGGGGGTAACAAGCAGAGATATATTAATCTCTCATAGTATTGGGTTTAGAAGTGGTCCAAGCGCAGGAAGTTTTAATTCCAGCAGCATAATAACTTTGGTATATGCTGGATAGTATCTCTGTTGTTGTAAAGATGTAGGCGATATTGTTATGGATTTGTATTAGATAAAACAAGCTCAAAAGAAGCTCTAAATGATAAAACTTCAGGTTCATGGAAGGCATCTCTGATCTTGAAATAGTGATCCAATGAATTACACTTCAAGACATATTTTTCAGGACCAAATTGATTAATTTCTCATTTTGTGATAGTTTTGCTATTTGCAACAGCTCAGGTGCCCCTGTAGTGAGCACTACTTATGAATTTCGCGATAGATATCAAATGATTTAACTAAAGTTGGGACCAGAGTTGTCCTAAATTGAAGGTTGCAATAGATCTAGAAATTTATAAAAATGAAAGTGTCAATTTTTGGCAAAAATTATATAAATTTTGATTCAAGATCCTTTAATAATTAAAGTTTCTCAATACCTATGGCTTAGGTTGGAACCCAACGTTGAGGCAATTTCTAGGTACCTCTTTACTAGGATCTTTACCTCTGTTGGTGTCAAATCCCAATTTTGAGGTTCAAACTGCTGGAATCATCAAAGGCAACGATTCTCTATTATCATCCTATCACTAGACATAGGATTAGAGAGAAAAGGCGCCATTTGATAAATGTCTCATCGTTGATTAGTAATTTTTTATCTGATGATGAGGTTAGCTGATTCTTGATAAAGTTTGACTTTGATGTAGTTAATTTAAGCTCTTTTCATCGCAAATTCTAACAAAAGTATGAACATTAATTATTTAATATAGACAGTAGATAATAGACAGAGTCAACAGATGGACAATAAATGACAAAAGAATATCGAAAACAATAAAATTTAACTATAATTGATCAAAGTTAAATAATATTTTATTACTTGGCCAGACTTCAGTATTATATACCTTCCAGGAATCTCCTGGCTGAACTCATCTATTAGATGAGCTCATCCATATTATGCTAATCCTTTATTGGTCATGGTACTGGCTATGAATAAATCTACAAGTCAATTCTACCCATAGTTGACTAAATAACATCATATCAGCCTGGTGAAGGCAATATTGATCACATAATTGGGAAATTTTTGGTTGCAACAGTAATATTTAATCAACACATAATTGTCTCAGAACCAACCTTATTAGAGCTACATTATATTTTGACAGAATAAAAAAGTATTGAAAAATATGATTATAAAATATGATGCAAACCAAATTAGTACATCAGCAGGCCTCTCATAGCAATAGGTAAGCCCTATTTAAACTATCAATGTTAGCGCATTAATAGACTAATTTCATATAATTGTCACCAAAGTTCCACCTCAGAACATTATTGTTTGTGCACTGACTTAAGAGTTTCAAATAAGTTAATTCCGTGAGACCACTTTGCAACCAAGTGGTCTTTTGATCGGGCATAAATAACTATACATAGCTAATAATAGCACTGATAATTGTTAGGAGGTAATAAAATCAAGGCGGTTTTGGCTGGACTAATTTATTATATTATGTAAAAAAATTTAGAAGGATAAAGGGTTTATCAATGGTAGTCTATCAGCTTTGATAATTTTTCAAAGGGTTTACTTTTTTTAGCACTAGTGGTGCTCAACCCAAAAGGGGGAGCCGCCATGCATCTTTATTTAAAAATTGCCAAACAAAGGGATTATTAGAAATAAGAAATCCTAATTTGGCACCTCAGCTAACATACTAGGAAGCCATATCAGAAGGTGAGGAAACTTTGGGGAATCTTTTGTTTGGCGCCCACTTTAGCTGGCGGACCATGGTGGACAGCATTGGGGTTGGAGCATCAGTGACATGGGGCATAAGGAGGTATAGTTTGGGTTTTCTTCATTTATTAGGCCAGCGGTGTCCATCGCCTCAACATATTGAGCAAGTTGATGCTCAGTGAAGGTGATGAGAGCTAGCACACAAATGAATGACTTGATGTGCCAACTGGTTTTAGGATAATTGGGGTTAAAAAAGAGAAAGTTTTGCCACATTAATGCAAGTAGTTTTCACCAAAAGCGAGATTATCAGTTTTGTATTTTACATCTTCATCAAATTCATGGGGAAAATTTTAATGGGAATGCCCTCAACAAGGGGTTCCATCGCCCCATGGTGATGTTGGTAGAGGAAGGTGTTAGCCAGAGCAGCTGCTGTTTCTACCGCCAATTTGTTTATGTTTTTGTAACTAGGAAAACCATGTTTAGATCAAAAATGGCAAGAACACAAATTTGGAGGATTTACAAAAATTCCTCCAAAGCGAAATCTGGCTTGAAGTTATACGTCTGGTTGCTATCATCAATCCAATTGAGGCACTCAAATGGATTCTCAAAGGAATTACTAATTGAGTCAACCATAAAAATATTATAGAGGTTCCCGCCTTTGTTGAGCAATTCTTGATATGCGCTAGGTCCAAGTTAGATAGGAAAGAGCAAAACATTCTCTCCGTTCTCTCCAACAAGCAGCGGGACCATGGACTTCACTGTCAGTAGACTTTATTGTAGGTTTCTCATTTCTCATGGGTATGACAGTCATGGTGGTGGTACGTTTCAAAGAGTATGATAACTTTATCCACTGTATGATAACCACTACAGCTGAGGATATGTCACAGTTGTTTATAAACACGTGTATGCCTTGTTTTGGATTAATTAATAAGTAATCAGAGATAGGGAAACTAAGTTTACTTCACGATTCTGAGATGGCTTGTGTGAGATTCTGAAGGTTAAGCCTTGCAGATCTTCAGCTTATCACCTTCATTCAGATTTCCAAATGGAGCATACCAACCAGTTCTTGGAACAATAACTTCAATGCTATGTAACAGCCTCACAGAATACATGGACAGCAGACCTTTCTCTGGCCCAATTCTCATACAATAACTCCCTTCATTCTTCAATGGGGATGAAACCCATGTATGCTAACCTGCGGTATAACCCCGCCATTACTATTAGGCCAATAAACGTGCAGCAACATCCCAGCAGCAGATAGTTTTGTCATCTACATCTAGGAGGTTCATCAAGACGTTCAGAGACAGCTGAAAAATTTACTAATGATGCTGTCTGACATTTGCCCTCTCAGCTACAAAAGAAGAATGTTTTGAGTTAAAATCAGCCAAAAAAGGGTAAATGTTGGCCATTTACAAGTTTGTGATGATCTGAAGAGCGATTTTGATAAATAAAATTGGTCATTAAACAAAAGACCCTGGTCAATTCTCAGTGGAACCACGCAAATTGAGATAACATGATTTCAAATTCTATAAGGGCAATAAACACAAAATCAGGCAGTTGGATTACTCCAACCAGGCGGCGGACCTTGGGGCGTCCATTGGATGGTACTCCCCCAGCTGAAACTAGGTCCATTTAAGCACCAACATGGGGACCACCCCTTTTATAGGCGTGGCAGGGGTCCCCCAAGATGCAATGATTTTAGTTAATGGGATTGGCTAAAATATATTAAATTATTATCCCATGATTATACAATGCCTACTTGTAATTCCCCATCCATCGTTCAGCTAAATTGAAGCGAGTTTTCCAAGCTTTGATAGGCTGAACTCGCATATTAACTTATTAGGACTGTAAAAAGCCATCCCAAACTCACCATGCATTCCCTTCGACCCTAATACTAAGTTAAATACTGTACAGTCAGATATTGAGGGGAATCATTTCCCTTTCTTTCCTCGTGCTGCTATTAAAAATCATAAAAAACCAGCTTTTTAGTAGTGCTTTATTTTTAATTTTATTAAACCTTTGTGGAATACAGCGGTGCAAGCACCAGCAGCAGAAATAAGCTGGATTCCTACAGATGCAAAGAGGTTTGCAGACAAAAATGACGTTAGGATCCTGATTATTAGGTATGTGACTTATTAGTGGAGGATACCAAGAACCTTCACTATAAGGTGCCATGCCGCAAGTTGGCTTGCAAATTCACAGGTCCCTTACCCATTTCCCAAGTGTTAAACAACGGATCCTTCCATGCAAAACTGCCCTCCCAATGAAAAATTAATAAATACTTTCGCGCCTCCTTTTTTATACTAAAGGACAGAAGCCTGTAGAGGTGGAGCCCATCATGATCGAAAGATCATCAGAATTTGAAGTAGAGCAGATCTTGAACTCACGATGAGTCAAATGCTGTTTGCAGTACCTAGTATCTTGTAAGGGATTCCATCTTATGAAGATATTAGGTTCTCTCCAAATTTTGTAAAAGCTGTCAAGATTTACTTTCCAAGTTGTATAAGACCAACCATGAGGCATCTTCACCTTACCCCCCAAGAAGCTATTAATGCAGCCATCAAAGTTCCAACCCAACACAAGAATTGCGCTTTGGCTAGCACCCTGAAGGGGATGTATCCTGTCCTTATAGAAAATGGTAGCGTAAGGTCCCTGCCTCCAGATATTACCTTGGTAAAACTATGCGCCCTTTAGGTAAAAAAGGTATAACCCCTAAGGCCTCGCCCCGCGCCAAATCTATGACTTAGGGCACACCCTGGATGAGAGATGGGTGGCTGCTGCCCCTCCTTGTCTGCCACATGCCTTTCCCACATCCACTCCTCAACCCAAACTCATTCACGCGTCAAAATCTGAAAGTTTTTACTTTGAAGAGAATCAAACAGCTATTTGAATACATTAAAAATTAAAAAAGCTCTCCACTATGGATCCCATATCTTGCACCTAACAGGGCTTATCCAGAAGTCCATCTGAGTGAAAAAAACTTACCAAGCAAGCTAAATTAAACAAAAAGTTGAAGGTAAAGGGACAAAAATGGGATTAAACCTTACACCAATTCTAAAATAAAAAAAGTGAATTTGGGCATTCAGCTAATAGAATCACCTTAGTAATTGAGTCTATTAACAATTCTCTATTTTGTTGACTTTGATAATAAAATTTATACTGCAAAATGGTTTTTAAATTTGCTACTCTCCAAGGACCTGAAGTAGGTTTAGTGATTTTTACCTTCCCCGTCACACCATAAAACCAAGCACCCTGCTAATGGTAGGGTATAGTTATTCTTTAACCTATTTCCTGTTATTTTGATAAAAAATTTTCAAAGAAAAAAAAATTTTCGTTATTATAAATGAAATGGTAAATGTTATCCAGTTCCCTGAACTGGACCCTCTCCAATGCCCCCTCCATTGCGCCCACCAACAGCACCTTAAAACAAGTGTTGGCATATTAACTTTGGATGGCCTTGTGAGTTCTAGCACACCCATGAAGAAATACAAGTTTCTCTTGACACGCTAGTTCCTGATAAACCAGACTTTAAAATATTTCAATTTTATTCAATTTAGAGGTCTTTGGTAAATCAAATGATTAAGTAATATCATCATCTTGTAATGAGTTAATTAGCTCTACCAATCATTCACCCTTATTGTAATTTTGATTTTGGTAAATTTGAATATCTCTGGCTTCTGATTGATTGTAAATTTATTTTATATTAAAACTCACTTCATGTTTAAAAAGAAAGTCGTTTTTACTCATATGGCATAATTAAAGTTTAAAATATTGTTAAGGCTTTTCTTTCCCATAACAATGACATCAGTTACAGAGATTCGATTTGAGCAGATAAATTTTAGTAATCACATAGGTGAGATGAGCAAATTTAATAGACCCAACACAAACTGAGCGAAAATTATATCAGGTAATGGCCAAAACGGTGCACCCAAGGCAAAAAACGCCCTGGAGGGGGACCGGGAGCCAACACCACCAAAAAACATCAAACCCAAACACCGCCCAGGTTTGTGGAGTTTACAACAAAACAAAACCAAAACATGGAGATACTTTACGCACAGCCCCTATCAAAAGTGGAACATGTGCTACAAATTTTCTTAGGGGTTGATTCCCCAACTCTGTGGGAAAAGGCAGGTGAGGCACAGGCCTCCCTCTTTCCCCACGCAGTATACATTACCACCCACACCATCCACTGCAGCTGGATTGATATGGGTTTCAAGACTGAAGAGGATGCAGACGCCTCATCAAAAGTTTGTGTCAAAATAGCCCTCCCCAAGGGCAAACAAATTGTGTGCACTGTGCGCACCAGATGGAACAAAGCAAACGCTTTGTTCATCTCATATGACTCGCTTCCCACCAACCTCCCCCATAAGCTAATTGAAGATGAACTCCAGTTTGGCCTTCAAATCTTTAAAGAAATAAAACAACTCAAACTACAGCGTTTCCACATGATGCCAAACCTGTACACAGGAAAGGCAATCACTGTAATCAACCCAGTCCCCAACATAGCCGCGAATTTAACTAAAATCCCATGCACCATGGTATTCCACCTCCCAGACGGGGGAGTGTCAAAACCTTTCTGCGTCACACTGGAACGCACACCACACATCTGCAACCATTGCACCGCACTGGGGCACAAGGAGCATGCATGCCCTATGAAGGTTGGCATCATGGCCCCAGATTTTTGTGATGACGCCATGGACGAAGATGAGGAGTCCTTCAGATAAATGATTAACGCCAACCACACTTTCCTCTGGGGAGAGGACAGACACTACGTCCTCATCGACCCAATCTCACCCAAAGTATGCAAACAGGTGCAGAAGACTCGCAAGTGGGCAGCGGCCAAGGCTGCATCTCTCATGACCTCCTTTATCAACCTGAACCAAATCCAGATGGAAAGAGAGGAAATTGGCCGAACCAGCCAATCAGAAACTAATTCCCAAGCCAGAGCAACCATGGAGGATGCTATCCAAGCCAAACAGTCAGATTGGACAACCAATACAAAAAATTTTCTCAACCTGACAGAATCACCACGTGATCCCAATCAAATAAACTTACTGGGAAGTTAAAATCCACTATAGATGAGCCAACAGTGCCCAGAGCACTAAAACCAAATCCTGAAACATCAGAAGCCAATCAGAACACCAACTCAAATCAACCAAAATCACATGCAGAAAAGCTTAATATAAACCCCAAATCTAACAATATCCGTATGAAATTATCACAAGGTAAGGAGCTGGAAGCCTTGGAGTGGACTGGCCTAATCACACTGAGCAAGTCCAAGGCAATGAGTGGGGGACTAGGGATGGAAGGCCCGCCCAACTGCTCCTGAGGCGCTGCGGGCACCTCAGTGACAATAGGGATGCTAAACATCGCAGGAGCGAGGGCTCAAGTGTCCCAAGCCGAAAAACTGGACTTCCTGCGCAAACCCCCAATAAACATCTTGGCCATCCAAGAGACCCACTGTCTACAGGGGGAAGAGGGAACCTGGGCGGCCAGGTTCTCACTGTCCCCGTCGATATGGTCATCCCACTGTGGGGTGGTCATCCATAATAATAACAAAAAACTTAAAATTATCAAATCCTCCTCACACTTTGACAGATGCATCCTAATTTCAAGGATTGCAAACTAAAAAACCATACTATCAATAGCATGTATTTATGCACCGAGCACCACATCTGAGTGGAAACAATTCCTCAAATCCATCCCAACAATCAACCTCCCACCAGACACCATCCTGTTGGGCGACTCTAACTGTTGGGATGATCCCACTACAGACTGATGGCCCAACCCCAGGGGATACCCACCAGGACACTCTAAGTTCCATGCGATGAAGGCATCTCTTGGCCTGTATGACACCCTTTCCCTCTGGGTCTCTACTCCTCCCCCACCTGACCTGCCCCAGCATATGCGAGGGTACACTCATCTCAATGAGCCGCATCAACCACATCCTTGCACCAATATCCTGTTGCTCATTCATTACTAGCTTCGCCACTAAAAATTAATTTCTCTGACCATTGTTTAGTTTTGGTGCTGTTTATACCAACCAGTACTTAAATGTGGACGACGCCCTGGAGGAAGCTATACCCAGAGAGTATAAAACTCCCCAAAATTCATGACTGGGTTGAGCATGAAGCTTCAAACAAAACTTCACTTCCCTGTTCACATAAGATCCCATTAAATCTTGGGAAAAATTCAAATAAGAACTTATAAATAAGAGTTGCCATTGAGCTTCGTTCAAATAAGCCCTGGATACCGCCACAATTAGATGCATCCTGACAGAACTTGACTGCCTTGAACTAAATACCTGAAAACTGGATACAGCCCAAACTGGGGGTGCAAATGGGCGGCAATTTCCGCCCACCTTAGTGCCCTCATCCACAAACACCAACACAGAATAAAAGTATCGTGGAAAGGTAAGCACATAAGAGAAGGAAAAACCTGCTCAGCGTTCTTTTTCCACCAATACCACTCCCAAGGCAACCTGTCCCAGTGCGCACAGGTCCACAAAGCCAACGGAACCATGACAACTGACCCAATGGAGGTCAAGGCGGAAATCTACTGCTATTACACTGAACTTTACAATGACACCCCACCTGACCCCCAAAAAATAAAAAAATACACTCTGATGGAATACAGAGTGCACTGCTAGACTTTAGTCTCCTAAACCTGATAACGCAGGAGGAGCTCTGGAATACAGTCTGAAGTGCACCACGTAGGAAATGCCCAGGCCCTGATGGGATACCCTACAAATTTTATAAAAAATACTTTAAACAGATCGCCCCCCTCCTCCTAGCGACTATGAACCAGTGCTTGCTGGAGACCCTCTCCTGCCAGGAGGCCAGGACTCCTATGTCATTACCCTATTAAAAAAGGGCGACAGACTGGACCTGGCCAACTGGCGCTTAATTGCAATCTTGAATACTGACACTAAACTACTCACAAAAAATTATAGCTTCCAGACTGGGAGCATTAGCTTCAAAAGCCCTATCACCCAAATAATTTTGTTTTACACCAGAGCGCTCCATCTGGTCTAACATACACTCCATCGCCAATGTATGTCAGTCCAAAGTGACGGGTGCCCTGGTATTCCTTGGCCAGGAGAAGGCATACAAACGCTTTAGCTGACCATACTTAAAAAGGTGCCTACATGCTTTCAACCTCCCACCCAGGTTCATCAACTGGGCAATGCTCCTCATGGAATCCGCATCAAGGGCGGTATGTGGCCTTGGCTTCCTGACCAACAGGATCACCCCACGCAGAGGGCTCAAGAAAGGGGACCCCCTCAGCCCGCTACTGTACAACTTCAGCTTTGACCCACTCCTCCACGTTGCTGACTCGCCCCTCAGGGGCATAACTGCGCTAGGCCAGCCCCCAGTCAAGATACTAGCCATTGTGTATAACTGTGTAACAGGTATAGCTGATAACAGTGATGCCCGACAGCTGGATTGCACCCTAGAGAAATACTCCATGATGAGCAATACATCGCTTAACAAAAGGAAAACAGAAATCATTCTCTTAGACAAGTACACCACCAACTGGACCACATCTCTCACCACTCACAACCCTAAGATGCAAAAACTCACTCGTCCTACCCTTTGCATTACCCCCCACCACCACCCCTGTCCGCCACCTTGGGATGTGGTTGGAAACAGGGGGGTATGCAAAATGAGATGATCAAAAATAACCTTCTACAATGGATATCCAACATATCACCTCACTCAAGGGTAGATCCCCTGGGTTGATGGGGCAAGTGGAAGTTGCCAACTCGCTCATCCTCCCAATGCTGAGGTTCCCCACACATGTGATCCCCTTCTCCCCCGCCTTTATAACGTCGATCCATGTGCTCATCCAGGGTTGGCTGTGGCCTGGATCCCGCCCACCAGTCTGGATTGAAATGCTGTATGGCCCACGCTCCAGCGGAGGCTTGGGCCTGATAGATTTTGAGAATAACGCCAATCACATCCTTGGCACCTGGATAGAGGAAGTGCTTACCCCAGACCCCCCACAACAATACTGGTCCAGGGCAGTGAGGGCTAACTTCACGCAGGCGCTCAAGATACCTAACCCACTCCACCCTTCCAGCTTACTAACATACCTCGCTAACTGCCCCAATGCAATGGGCCCGCATGAAACCCCCCTCACTTTAAGCGTCTCCTCTGAACCATCCGCTGCATGGGGTGGACCGTCACTACCACTGGTACAGTGCAGGGAAGGGGAAGACTCAGACCCCACTTTTCGTTACAAAAGCCAGAAGACTACCCCCACAAAGATATACTCACCATGACCCCATACATTGCCAGAGTCAACTACCTAGACGCTTTGGATATCCCTATGACCTATCCACACAAAAGGCAATATGGAGGATGACGCACCACCCACTCCTCAAGCTGAGGGTAAGGGCCAACGCATGGCGCTGCCTAATAAGGACCTACAGAATGGCGGACCACACCCACTCCCTCCACACAACCTGCGCAGTATATGGAGGAGAGGGCTTCCTACACCACCGCCTAGAAACCTGTACCCCGTCCAAAGCCATATGGCGAGAAGTCGCACGCCTGCTCAAGATCCAAGGTGGCCAGGACTTCTCCATCTTGAGGACCTCATTGCAATCTGACTTATGTCCTAAATCCCGTCCACCCTGCGCTCCCTATTGATACCCATTGCAATGTGGATGATCCACACTATTGCCTTGGATGCGTTCAAGGGCACGTCCCTACCATCCATGGGGTTATCAATAGGTTCCACGTCCACCTACTGGAGCATTTCCAAGCCTGGCTCTATGGGTATATGAGGCCAAGGTAACAGAGAACCATAAACTCTTGTTCCTGCTCTGGTTCCTTCACACGGACCCCTACCTTCACACCTGCTCCATAGTGGGGGCAACCCCCTTGGAGTAGAGCACCGATTCCCCATACCTGGCGGTCCCAGCTGGTAACAGGTGTAACTTGTGTACCCTGGGGTGCTCAATCATATCTAGTCATTGATTCTCTTCCCTCACCTACCATTTTCACACACATATTAGTAATGCCCGTCCCCTAGTCAGCCAGCCTTGGTAAAATAAAAAAAGGTTTAAGTTAATATTATTTTAAGCTTCAGAGCTAGTTCACATAATTTTCCGTGAATTATCATTACAATTAACGGAATAATCTGACTAATAAACACTTGGATTTTCTTTGGAAGGACAAATATCCATATGTCTAACAACCATTTAAAATATTGTGAGGAGATTAGCAACGTAGAAATTGTTCTGTACTCTATTAGTAGTAATCCTGGTAGCTAGAGATTTAATAAAATATTCATCACCTCCCTTATATAGTATTATGAAAAACTTTTCCCAGATTGAAAAAGCTTTATCACTTTGGGGGTAATGCATTTATGGTAATATAGAACTAGATCTGATATATAGAAAATGGATAGAGGTTGTCTGAGTTTGTTAGCATCTCAGCCCTCTTTGGTAACTGTTTTTGCTAGGTATAACATAAAATCTGGTTAAAGCTAGATTATGTGTTGAGACAATCTCTTCATAGCTTTATCTGGTCTTTAGTATCAGCAGAGAAGACATCTTTAGCTAATAGAGCGGGTAATCCAGGTTCCTGACCATATAAGAATCAGAAATATGACATCTTCAGTATCTAATGATAGCTAATATAGTACGCTATAAGAGCACTAGACAAGCATTAATACCAAATTAAAAAAATTTGAGGTAGACATTTGCATAAAATTAAAATCAAGGTTCCATAAGCTCATTCCATGGTAACATTTATAGAAGGGTTGTAGAAAGCAGAAAAGAGTTGTTAAAAACCCATATATGTATCCAGGATCTTGACAACTCTAGAAGTAAAATTCTCTTTTATTACAGATGAGAACCCGAGTACAACCATGTCTTGTATAGAAATGATAATGTAAGAATGGGGCATTGACTTTAGCATTTTGATCTAGAAGCGCAACATCCTCAACCCACTTTTTGAAAATGGCCAATTATACTCATTTATATTGGTTTCCAATGATAGTTTGATGTAGTGGACCTACCACATCCAAGCTGATGGTGTGAAATCGTTGTTGGGAGGTGGTAGCTGATATTGATATTTTGTTTTGTATTTTAAATTTAAATTTAATCGAGGCATGTCAACCAGGGGATGGACATTGCCAAGCACTAACAAAAGAAAATACACACTAAAATTCGAAATGACATGGCCAAGGCCCTTAGAATGATGTAAAAAAAACCAAAAGCTAAACACCAACAAAGTCAGAAGTGAGAACCAATAGCTGACCATGGCGGAGAGAGAGGGGGGACCAGGAGGCTGAGATAGCTCATCTATGTCCAATAGGCAGCGGCACAAAGTAAGGAGCAAGGGCCTAGGCGCATCTTGGGAGTGGGAGTCCAGGCAGGGGTGTAGAGCTGGCCATGGGATACCTTTTTCGAGGCAGTGGAAAGATAAGTGGCAAGGGACTTCTCACATATAAGGTGGATGTCGCGCAAGGAAGAACCTACTTCTATGATTTTGGGGGTGAGGCGGGTCTCATGCTAAACTTAGATTGTTGCACCAAAGCTCTGAGATTATTGTTTGCAAGGTGGACTTGGTGGAGGTATTCTCATTTTTGTGGGAGGATCAGCGCGGGGTCCACGGGAGGTGGGACAAGGCCTTTTGATAAAACCTTGATGGACAAACTTACGGCATTTTGGAGCAATACATAATTAGGGGTGACAGATATCTTTTTGAATAACTGATGGTCAGATTGGAATATGGGGGCACCTGGGTGAGGCGTATAGTAGCGAGGGGGGAACTGGGCCACATAGTTGGCACAGATGACCTCTTCAAAGTAAGGAGGGCTGACCAATTTGGATACAGGCTCACCTGATTCATTGACTTTGTCCAAATAATTCCAGGGATTTTGGTTTACAATAATTAATTTGGGAGAATGTATTGGCATGGGGGATCATGGCTTGGGATAAAGCATGTGTGGCTTAGAATTAATTAGAGTCCAGGAGGACCCCTGATTGGTTGTTTGAGGAGAAGTGGCTTGAGGACACTGCTCCTGATTGGCTGGGGCAGGCCTAGCTGCAGATTCTGGTTTTTTGATAGGAGGGGAGAGGAAATCGCCCCAGGGGAAGAAAGTAACTGGGTTGGTGATTGGGTCATCATTTGAAGAGTCAGGTGTGAGGGCCACAGCTTGGGAGTTGGAGGGGCAGCGCCATTTTGAATGGTCTAGTTGAGACAGGTAGGGCAGATGGTGCGCCCTCCATCCACGCGGGCCCAGAAAGGATGGTCTGGGGTGGAGGGAGTGATGGTGTGAGGGGGAATCGAGAGGGCAACCTCCAGGGAAGTGGGATGTATGGTTGCAAAGGCCCAAGGGCCTGCAAGGCGGGAGGCTCCCATGGGAACCACAAATTGGAGGATGGGATCTGAACTGTATGCTGACAAACCGGTCAACAGTTCATTGTATAAAATATTGGGGGGTAGGTGGGTAGGGAGGCCCGCGAACTGAACCACTAGAGTGGTATCAGTGGGCAATCAGGTTCGAGTGGTAGGGATGGGTACACCCTGGAACACCAGGGAAATGGTAGCTGTAACTACCGCATCAGCTTCACACAAGAAGCCAAGGTCAAAATACCCCTTGAATGGGCGGAAGTCAATGAAGCCAGCAGGATGCAAAAGATCCTGGACAAGTTTGATGATAGGTCAGTCAGAATATGGGAACCGCTTGCCATATTTGACCTGGAGGCCTAAAGGCATGGTGCTCCAAGGGAGTACTAGGGGGCAACAGGGCATCGCCTGAGTGCGGGCAAGGTTTAAAGCTAGGTCTTTAGGCGGGACAAAGCGACTGGCCAAGTTGGGGGGGCTAGCAGAACTAGCCTGGGCGCGTTTCAGCAGAGGCCAAAAAACATAGGGATGGGGCGCCCCCCTGCCCCATGAGGGGGCAGCAGGCGTCGAGCCCATCGACATAGGGGACTGGAGAGGGTTGACAATGAGTGGAGTTGTGTTTTTTTAAATTAATTTATCAGGATTTGACCAAAAAGTGGGCGAATTAAGAGAAAGAGTTTTATTATTTTTTTGCTATTAGATTGCTTTTAAAAGGTAAAAAGCTTCTAAATCTTTGATAATGGATACTATGATCCCTTCTTAATACCAATCTCTAAACTATATATACGTTTTTTGAACTCCTTTATGTCCAAGGGTATCATGTGCTTTCCTAATCACTAGTACTCGATTAGAAGGCCAAATATAGGGCAACCAAGTTAAGCCTGCTTTTGTACAATTTTTCGTTTTTAAACTTGGTGTTTGATTTTTGTGATAAACATCTAATTATGGCTCATACTCATTAACCCAGAGGTTGACATCAAAAAAGGTTGTGTAATCTCTCCGCCTCGCTATTATCTAAGTAAAGGATGGGAAGGCAAGAAATTTCATCCACATTCATATTTCAGGTCCCAGCACTATGTTAAAATTTAATATCTTAATGCTGGAGCTTCAGAGCCCAACGACCAATCTTCTGGTGGGATATTTCATGTTTTTTAACCACTTCAAGGGGAGTAATCATTGACAACAGTAAAACTAGTAGCATATTGATTTTAAATAGTGCTTTACTAATTTTAGGAAGGTAAGGCTCTCCTTTTAAGTGTCACTATAGCAGCGTTCTGCCTTGGAGCATTTTGATTAGTTATGAGAAAGGGTGATCAACGCATATTCTGTCCACTTTAGTAAGAATAGCCCAAACAGCATAATCAGAGGCATCATTGAATAAAATAAAAGTTTTTCCTTTATCTGTGTGGCGTAGGATAGGGAAAAACTGTAATAACTTCTTCAAATTCTCAGTACTTACTTTTTGCTCTAATTTCCATAATAAGGAAGTGTTCTTGATTATGTAATTGAATGAGAGACTCACTAGGTTGAGCAAACTTTGGCATAAAATTGATAGGAAATATCTCATCATGACTAAAAATACCTGGATGTATTGGAGGTATTGTAGTTCAGGCATTTTAATATAAATTCAACTTATCTTGTAGAGGTTAAATTAGTTCTTGAGATATGAAGGTCTAAGTAATTCCAGTTTTCTTGAAAGAAAGTACATTATGAGGAAGTCAGTTTGAAGTTAGAGTCATATAATTTTGGTGAAAGACTTCAAGGTGATTAAGATGATCATTGAAAGTCTTAGAAAAGTCTACAATATCATTAAGATAAGCAACACACCTTACATGTGGTTTTAAAATATGTGATCCTTTACTTGTTGAAAAGAGGTGGGAGTGTTGCATAGACCTTGAGAGAGTTGAGTGGGTTGAAATAAGCCTTCACTACAAATGAGCGCTTTTTTCTTAATTTTGTGTTGAGGTCTATTTGTCATTATCCTCTGACTAAATCCATAGTGAAAAATGTTAGAACAATAAAGTTGTGCAAAAGTGTCATTGATATATGGTATAAGATATCTATTTTAATGAAAATTTATTTAATTTCCGATAGTCCATCATTACTTGGTGGCCACCATTCTTTTTAATGAAAAGCAGAAGAACATCCAAGGTCTTTGGGATGTACTAGTAAACCAGCGTCTAGTAATTGTTTGAGCTCTGTTATCATCTGTTGCTCTTCAACCTATGATTTTTGATAGGGTTTATAGTAAATAGGATTAGAACAACCTCATTGATAGTGTTAATTAAATTCTTCATGTGTTTATAGTTAGTGTTCAATCTAGAAAAATATATCCTAAAAGTATCTAATAATGAGTGAACTTACTAAGTTCTTTGGGAGTTATTCATCTAAATATGGACATTAGGTATAGTGCAGAGTAAGTTGTTAGTAGTAAACCCAAGTCCATTATAGCACCAAAATTTATAGTTTTGCATATCCTCATGCAAAACCAGCAGGCTTTTCTTTACCTTTTGATTCTTTATAAGGATTTCTTTATTATTAGGATTTCATATAAGAATGTATACAGGCCTTTGATAGGCTGGATCTTTTACACTGGGTAAAACTCTATGCTCTTGAGGACTGACAGCTTCTATAATATATATTTAAAAAAGACAGTGTGGGGGATCCTCAGATTGAACTTAGTATCAACCACCTGTTGTTAACTATGTTTGATTTTAAATTTCTCAAAAGCATAGAAAGAAATTCCTCATATAGCTTCTACAGAGTCAAGCTATTCTTTTGGATTTCTTCCTAATGTAAAAGTAATGAGGCGGGTTGACCTTGGTACAAATATACCACGCCAAGTTTTTTTACCCTATGCTGGTTTTGAACCTGTTTTAATAAAAACCCAACCCAGAGTGGAGCAGGAACCATCCCACTATGCTATCCACTCCTACCTTCCTAATGTAGTATAATGTAAAGTTAAGGCAGAAGAATGGTATTCAACAAGGAAAGAATATTCTTTACTGCTAAAATCTTTGTTATTTAAAAACCAAATGAACTTATAGTTCAGGAGGGAGAGAAACTTTTCCATCTAATGATAATACCAGCGTATTTAAGCATTAACTGAGTTTCAATAGAATGTTTTATTTATTATTGACTAAAGCCACGGCAGGTGCTGAAAAGCAAGCTTACCAATTCATATGGGCAAAGAGGAGTAAGCTCTGATAGTAAGAGTGTTTGGACCTTCTGTTCCATATCCTTGAGAGTATTCCAAGTCAAACTCCAATCTTATTTTACTTATAAGTTTTGATGACATAACATTGATTGATGAGTTGGTATCGAGGATAGCTATAATTTAGTTTTTTAATTACATTTTTAACATTCATGATAGTTCCAAAAAAGCTGGGAAGGTGAGAATGAACTTCTTTGAGACCTAACGTGTCATTGAGTTTTTGAGCTATCTCATAATACTGCTTCTTTTTAGTTATAGCTTATAAACATGTTTAATTGGTCAAATCAGTAAAGCAATAAACTGATCGTCATCACTATAAGTATCAATGACTTCAGGGCATCCCAAAACTTGACTGAGGTAGGCTCCTTTTGGTACCATGGCATTATCTGCACTCTTGGCTTTCAGACGATCTGTAATCAAAATTTTAGAAGGCGCTCCTAAAACATAGTAACCAACATCTTTACAAACCCATTCAGAATCTTCTTTGGAGGTATTTTCAGAACAAGTTAGTTGTGTGATTTCATTAAGAAGAACTTTAGGTTCTAAGAATTATTATAAATAGGGGTATCTGTCCTTAAGTTGGAAGTCTTTTCTCTAATCCCAAATTAATTTTTTATGACAATTGGCCTCAAGATCTTCAAGCTTATTACATTAGATGCACACTGGTCGTTTTGTTGGCTTTAACTTATGATTTTTATAACCTTAGGTGCTTGGACTAAGCTCCTCATTACTCTCAAGTTTAAGGAAAGCAGCAACGTCCATAGGGCTTCTTTTATGTCATGAACTTTTGTATAAATAGCCTTTCACTGAAGTGATTTGCATAGCCAAAGAAGGATGTGGAGCCAAACCAGTCATAATAGCAGATACTGCATCATTAAGGGTGGCATCTCAGAAGTCAACAGAGTCTGGGCTTAGATGTAGAATCGCTTAACAAAAACAGCGACAGATTCTTCCTTTTATATTATTAGTATGCATAAAATCTTGTTTTTTTCATATCCAAGCTCTCTTTTCAACCAAACTCATCAATAAGAGCTTCCTTAACATAGGTTCAGGTACTGAGACTATCATGTGTGGCACCATAACTTCCTAAGTCCTGTGATTTAAGCAATTGAAACAAGTTTAAATTTCTGGTGTTTGGTTACTCCTTCCATGGCTGACTCATAAAATACAAAAAAAGAGGCGATTCTGCCCTCGCCAGGTGTAAACTTGTCTTTACTGGTAAGCTTAAAATGGGCAGATTCACCACTGGTGATGGCATGGATGGCAGGAGTATTGCATCAGGTAACCACAGATTGTATATCTAGTTCACAAGTGAACAAAAAAAGCTGATTAATAAGCTCTTTTTTATGGCTCTAATTAAAGTTTTCATTTCTCAGAAGAATTTTGGGCGGTGGACACACAGAGAGAGACATTCTTGCTTCAAGCGCAATCTTGTTAGTCTCAAGATCTTCTACCTAACATTCAAGAACTAGACTTCTAGCAAAGCTTAGATTTGTTTGAGCTCAAGTTAAGGCTGTTAGTATCTACTTTCTCAGAACACTTGAAAAGATCCTCCTTGATCTTCTTACATCCAGAATCTTCATGCAACTAAAATAAAGTTTGTAAATCAGTCTTACTTTATTACAATAGTCCTTAACTTTAGCCAAACGCTTGTAGACAACTATAAACAGATCATCCTTCTCAGTAGTATTCTCAACACCTTGGAACTCTTTCTTGCATTCAGTAAATTAATTAGATAAATATTTAGCATTTATAAGTGAATCATTTAGCTTCAACTCCTTCTAAATTAGAGCAATTTTAGTCTCCAGAATGGAAAAAGAGCATGAGTTTCTTGGGGAGGACAATTCTCAAGCTCCCCAAGGCAAGATAAGGTCTGACTATTCGCGGTGTTCTTTATTATTAGTGGTGCCCAAACCCAAGAGGGGGGTCCTCCATATATCTTTATTTGCGTTGTGCCAAATAAAAGAATTATCAGTAAAAATAAAAAATCTTATCATGGTGCCGTGGCTTTTGCTAAGCACTCATACTAGAAGGGGAAGAGGGGTTAGGGGAATTTTTGTCCAGCGCCATTTCTTCAGGTGGTGGGCAAAGGCAGATAGATATTTACTATTTTTTGTTCAAGATTGTAAAATTGCTGTTCATCATCTCTTTGAGTGGTAAAAGCTTGGTAAAAAAGTTCGCTGAGTTTTTCATGTTTGGTGAGTTCTTTTACTAGTACTTAATCAATGACATAGCCTTAGTAGCGTATTCATCTAACTCAACAAAGAATATCTTCATGAATCTCTCTCCATATATTTGCTTAAATAAGAATCAAACCGTAATAAATTGATTATGAAGCTAAATAATAGATCTTTGGCACATATCTACTTTAGATTTGCACATCTACAATATGACTTGACGCCAAGGAATAGAAGTTATCATAGGAGCTTCTCAGGGCTTCTTGAGTAGCTATGTGATGCTTAAGCTCTTCGTTATGAGCTCCTAGTAGATGTGCCACATGGAACATGTTAGAATGGGAAATTTTGGACACAAAATACCAGATTGATAAGTGACTGTAGGTATCTGGGAGAATTTGAGTTTATAGAGGAACATTAGAAGATCCCAAACAGAAGAACTCTCTCATGTGATATAAAGTAACCAGGGTTCAGGATGCCATAGGTCAAATCTTAAATATCCTCAGCGGAAATCCAAGTTATCTAGTGGGATTCTGATATGACAACGCAGCTGAAGTGTTCACCTTCAAGCATTAGAGGAGGACTATCCATCCTGTGATTATCTTTGCCATTCCATTGTTGATCCATCTAGTAATACTAAAAGCGCGTATGTCTTCCATCTTAAATTGTTAATAGTGATATAATGTGGTGTAAAAAGGTCCCCTGTAGCGAGCACCACCTATTGAGATCCTGAAAAGTTTGCTGCTCTTAGTGCTTAGCCTTAGGACTTCAACATTAAAGACACCAGATAAGTAGAAAAACTTGGAAACTATCTAAGAAATTAAGACCAAAAAGTAATCCACAAGTTGTACTAGTAGTTGGATAAGAAGATGGGGATAATAAACGGTAGTTTTTAATAATAATTGGAGGTTTATACACCCTTTAGGTCAAATAATATCATAGAAAGTACCACAAGTTAAATACTATGATCAGCTACCCAAATTGCGGCCCTGCCATTTTTGCCCTCAAAAACGGTTTATTCATTTATAAAAATATTAATAAAATGGCAGTTGAGAAAGTGCAGCTGCTCCTGACAACACCCTACTTTCTCCAGCAACTTCATGGGGCGATGGAGCCCCTTGTTGAGGGAATTATTATCCCCAATTTTCCCTGTAATTTTGAGAAAGATGCAAAATATGAAATTGAGGAGCTCACTTTTGGTGCAAGCTGCACTTGCATTGATGTGGCAAAAACTTCTCTTTTTAACCCTGATTATCCCAAAACCTGCCAGCGCATCAAGTTTTTACTTATGTGCCAGATCTCAAACTTTTGCTGAGCATTAACTTTCTCAATACGTTGAGGTGATGGACACCGCTGGCCTCATAAACAAAGAGAACCCACAACTATACCTCTTTATGCCCCATGTCACTGGTGCTTTAACCCCAATGTTGTCCGCCAGCTAAAGCAGGTGCCAAACAAAAGTTTCCCCAAAGCTTCCTCACCTTCTGATATTGTTTCCTAGGCTGTTAGATGAAATGCCATATTAGGATTTTTTATTTCTAATAATCCCTTTGTTTGGCTTTGCAAATAAAGATGAGTGGCTGCTCCCCCTTTTGGGTTGTGCAACACTAGTGCTAAAAAAAGACTGTGATCAGTGGGACCACCTAGTGCTAAAAATAAAGACTATGATCATGTAGTTTTTGTATTTAAAAGAATTTTCATCTAATGTGTTTAAGGGGAAGTACACACAAATACAGATGGGTCTAGTGTTTCTTCTGACGCTGCATTAATTTGTTTGATTTCAAGACCTTGGATCCAATAACTCTTTTAGTTTATCAATATTGGGCTAATGAATATTGAGTCAATCCATAAATCTGATGAAACTCACTTTCATCTGATGACTTATTTTCAATTCAAATTCTTCTTTCAATCAACGCATTCCTGATTTGGGTTGTCAATTTTTGAATCAAGGAGTGAGATAATTAATCTTGGGGGTTTTGACCAATTAGAACTCTTCAAAAAATTTCATTCTGTTTCAAATTAGAGATCTTTTGGCAAATTCGATGATCATGTGACATCTTCTTCAATTAAAAAATATACTTAACCATTAAGCCACATTTTTAGTGGTTTTGTTTTAGTATGTTTGACCTGATTCAGAATTCAAATTGGTTGAATAAATAATTATAAATGTAAAACTCCTTTAGGTCTATAAAAAAGGCCAACTTTCCTTAGGTAGTTTAACAAAATTATGTTAATGTGAGAAAAACTCCTGAGCTAGCTTGTCTAATTCTCTTTGGAATAATCATTAAAATTATTGGACCAACTTAAACAATCAAATTTGGATAACCTTTTCAATAGGATGAACATCTATATGTCTAACATGGCATGTTAGTGGTCCCATGTGCTAGAACCTGCCATGCTATAAATTCCTCATCCCCTCTCCTATTCTACTGCCTGAAACTGTCTCCAAATTGTTTGGGTGATGTCACAATCATAATTTTTAAATTATGACATTCATAGGAAACATGACTTGCTTTTATGTACCTCTCTTTGGAGCTTGGTGAATCTCCCATTAATACATAATGCAAGACCTTTTAGTTATGCCTGACTATTTATCAGATTTAGAAGTTTATTGATTTGTGGTGCAGCCAAAATTCCGCTGACCCTAGGTGTGTTTCCTCCTGCATGCATATGATTTTTGACTCTAGATATAAAATCCTCCTCAATTTAAAGATAATCCCCCACTTTTATTTCTGTTATTTTCCTTGCTATTTTTTATGGCTTGTTTTTTAGCTTAAATAAACCACTCAGTCCATCTCAGGATTTTGCATTTTTGGATTTTCCAATCTCTAGAAGCTTTGGGCTGATGTAGTGGGATTCTGTCATGGAGCGTGCTGATAATAATAAGACTGGATTGGAGTCTCAGGGTGAGTGACAACCCATAACGCCAGACATAATACCTCCAGTACAGCTATTCATATGGTGGAATGAAGCAGTAATAAGGCAGCCGCGAGTACCAGCCAAAAATTTTCCAAAATTGGCAACCATAATCACTGAATGTCCATAAAGCTAAAAAATTCACAAATACAATTTGATTTTTTTAAAGATTGTTTTTATTGGAACTAAATGTTAGAAAGGGGGAAAATGAATCAACAACGGAACCTGTCAGAGTCCACCGCATTATACGCAAACAGAAAATAAATTGGGGATCAGGAATGACTGCACTCACCGTCAAAAATTATCATGCAATATTGACTAAAGTGGACTGATACTCTACAACCTTTATGAAATCATAACAATCTTGGCCTGGCTATCTGGCTTATGCTTTAATTTTGCCACCAAATTTTCCCTTCTGGCGTGATCCCACTTTGTTGATCAGTGATGCTTTGACAGTGTACAACTGGGTGCGCCCATGGTCAGGACACATATGGATGGTCACATTGAGTTAGGAAGGTGTCCATTGTGCCCATACCTATCAGGGATGGACTTGTGATTACTGGCAACAAAAAGAGGAACAGTGGTTGGGGATTTACAAGCCCAAAACTGATTTACTAAATTTATTTTCGCCAGATATCAATTCTGATTATAAGAAGACTTTAACTGCCAGAGACAACCCTTTGAGGGAGAGAATTGCTTCCAACCCTCTGCTGGCGATGACCCCTGGCCGCCACCACCTCCCTACACATACCCCAGATTTTCTGGACCAACTCCTGGGTTAGCATGGGGGAAAACTATGCAATCTTCAAGAGATATGCCATTACCCACCTCTCATCTACCACATGGGCTAAGTTGCCCAAGGTTATGAGAGGGATGGCTTCCATATTCCTCACCTTCTTGGTATGAAATGGGAATTCATTACAATTAAGCCCCAGGGGTTGCTCCCCAAGACTTACATTATCCCTCCCTTTTGAGTTGAGGGGAGCCCCCCGCCTGGAACTTGAGCTAGTGCAACAATTCTGTGTGACTTTGGGAATATGGTTTCTCAAAATGGAGGTAACATTCTGGGGAGTGCAGGGATCATCTGGGTGTATGACATGGAATGATCACTAACTCTTGGAAATTTTCATAATTGTGGGCACTGAATAAGCTGTTTTCATACAAAAGAAACCCCTTCCAAGCCACCAAATACTGCATTGAGTGATGCGAGTGACATGACACCAGGGCCTTTTTACCTGCCTCCGCTGAGTCTTTGATCACCACAGGCTCAGGTTTTTCTGGCAGCATGCTTTAAATGGTGACAATTGGGAAGCATGGAATCTGGGGTGATGTTTTTGTTGTATTTTGGTTTTCTTCAGAGGGCTAGTTCTTCTTCTGCAGTGGGATGGAGTTTCAAACATCTATTGTATGACAACAATAGACTAGATGGTGACTATAATTTAATATATATCTCCTTGGTAGTTCTTTAAATTCGAATTCCCTGTCATTACTTGGACGATGGCATGCCGCCCTGATCTTACTGATCCCAAGTAATTTCTTAACTAATACAAAGTAAAGTATTAAACACAAAAGGTTTATAGATTAAATTATAAACTAGTTGTAGTAGTTGTATGTGTTTTAATACCATCAGCTGAGGGTAATTTATATGGTTCGATGTTCACCACATCTTACCCATGACATCTCATTTTCAATGGCACTTGGCCAAAGGAACACGCAAAATGTTTGTAAAAACGTCTACAAATACTTCGACTCAGGGCATCATGCTCAGCCTCAGGGTCAGTGTAAACATTGTCATTGTTCTCAAGATGGCATTTCAGATGCGTCTGCAAATAGCTGAACTGATTCTCTTTCACATGCAATTGGCAGCACATACTAAGGTGATTCATATCACTAATTAGTAATTAATTTGATCAAAAACTTGACCAACATTAAAAAAATAAATCTTGACATAGACCAACAAAGCCCACGTGCCCAAGTCATTAAGTCAAAATTAATATAAGTTTGACCTAACCAACAAATCCCTTGAGCCCATTTCTTCATA